>WNWK01008094.1:0-87550 GCA_009830355.1 Cherax destructor
CTTTACAGTGTAATTGATTTATTATTTAACTAGCTAATAGAACTGGTTGGAAAGTTACTATGATTAGTATTAATTTATAATGGAACAAATATTAAGATTCAGTATTGCACTAGTTGTGATTATAGAATTTATTAAAGGCAATATAATGAAAATCAAAGTTAATTATTAAAAGAGAGATAAGTGCTAAAGTGTATAAAGTGTACAAAAGTAAAATTTATTAGTATTAAAAATATTAAAAGTACAATTTTTAGCAAATAAGGTGATTAATAGAACTTATAAATTCTAAGCAAGTAAGCTGATAAAAATATATAGGTATGTGGGTTGAAAAATGGGCACAAGTAAAAATTGTATGTATTTAAAAATAAAAGTAAAACTATTTGTCAAAAATATTCATCAGAGGATAGACAAATACTTAAATGAGGTAGATGGGCAAAACATACACTACACTATATATGTAAGTGTATTATTGTAAGTGCTTTTATAAGTGTATTTTTGGGGGTCTGAAACGGACTAATCAAATTTACATTATTCCTTATGGGAACAAATCCGTTCGGTAACGGCACTAACAACCTTCTGGAACGAATTATGTACGAAACTCAGGGTACCACTGTAATGTGATATTTTATTGTAGCATTGTTTGTAACAGCTTAAAGCTCCTGGAGAGCGAAACATTGCCACAATAAAGTGTCACATTACTTGCATCTGTGCCCTTTTACCCAACACAAACAACTCAAACGTCACCAACACCTGAAGGTTACCTAACATTATGGGACTGTTAAAGGTAAATTAAATATTAATGTTTTAAATTAAAATGTGTTTTACCTTTACAGCAACTTGCTTGTTATTCTGTACAGTCCACTGCGCTTGGATTAAATCGCAGAATCTTCCTCGAATGATATTTTCTTCTGAAGACGTTAGATGATTCATACTTATTACCTAAGAAAAAAAATAATAATTTGCAAAACAATAAAAATCTGAATATCAAATTGATGTACAGTGGACCCCCGAGTTTCGTAAAAACTTCACTCCTGAAGTCTGCTCAAGTGCCATTACCGAACGAATTTACCCCCTTAAGAAAAAATGTCACGTAGGTTAGTCTATTTCAGACCCCCAAAAATACTTTTCCACAAGCACTTACAATATTATACTTACATAAATGTACGATTTCCGGGGTTTACGAAACTCGGGGGTCCACTGTATTGTGAAATTATGCATTAAAAAGAAACAGAGTAAATGAAAAATTAAATAAAAAATTATTTGGGTGTGAAGCGTCTTCTCATTTAGCGACGTACAGTGGACCCCCGAGTTTAGTAAACCCCGGAAATCGTACATTTATGTAAGTATAATATTGTAAGTGCTTGTGGAAAAGTATTTTTGGGGGTCTGAAATAGACTAACCTACGTGACATTTTTCCTTAAGGGGGTAAATTCGTTCGGTAATGGCACTTGAGCAGACTTCAGGAGTGAAGTTTTTACGAAACTCGGGGGTCCACTGTACTCGTTTACTGACGACTCGGACTTACGACGAGCTCTCTGACCAGTATGCATACCTAAGTAATGTAGTATATTAGAGCTGATTTCCTCTATTCTGTTTATTACAATATACAGTACACTACTGTATTAACATTTAAAAATACACCAGAAATGTTATAAATGGTGCAAAGAGGACATCAAAACAGTATCAAAGATGGTTGACACAAACCCACTACCATTATAGTATGCTCCTCACTTAGTGACAAATTCGTTTACCGACGTGGTCATAGGAACGGAACTCCGTTATTAAGTGAGGAGAGGCTGTATCATTTATCACTCTTCCTCCATATGTAATTTCATGTACATGTATATATTCTCTATGTACTCACATATAAATGATAGTTACAACCTGTTAGCTCCTTCATGTTTATCTTCAGCCTTATACAATGTAAGAGCCTGGGCATAATTGTAAGACTAGAAAATGATTGTGTTATTGGCACACACAGTCCATGAATGGTTAAAATAAAATTAACAAACCACGGAACAGGTGGGGTTTGAACTGATGGCGAATGAGTCTTAAAATTAAAGCTGCATGCTGCCCAACTTTATATAAGATATAATAATAATTTGTGTATGCATTTATTACAGTGAGCAGAACATGAAAAGGCCTTCATAGTATGTTCTACCTGATTTCAGATGCACTATTTCAATTGCAGGTGCAAAAGACACACTAAACAGAATACAGTGGAACCTCGGTTTTTGCATGTCCTAGTTTGTATGTAAAGCTATAGTTATTCCCTATAAAATGTATTTTTTGTTAATATTTTTGGGTGTCTGGAACGGATTAATTGGATTTACATTATTTCTTATGGGAAATATTAATAAAAAATACATTTCATAGAGAATAACTATAGTTTTACATACAAACTAGGGAATACAAAAACCGAGGTTCCACTGTACTACCTTTAAAGACATGGAGCACAGGCAAGAAGGCTGGCGCTTATATAAGTGCCAGCCTTCTTGCCTGTGCTCCAGATTCTTCACGACTACAATGCTCTTCACACCAACTCCAAGGCTGAGGGACTGATTGCCTCATCTTTTGTACATAGCTCTGTCTTCAAAATATGTCCTAGAATTTATATTGATAAAGCCACTGGATGGCAAAACATCTACATTAAAGATACCCAGATGTTGCATGTGTCTAAAATTTATGGTTGTATGGGGAGGTGTTTGCTTAACCCTTTCAGGGTCGAGACCTCAATTCTTAACTCTCTCTCAGGGTCGAGAAATTTTCAAAAAAAAAAAAAATTATTTTTTCTTATGAAATAATAGTTTTTTTTTTTTTAAATCTAATAGGCTAAAAAAAATATTTTTGCGATCAATAGTTACCGAGATATAGAGGCTTGAAGGTGACAGAAAGTGAACCGCTTACGGCAACATCGCCGACTGCCTGTCACCCGGTAATAGTTTATTTATTTTTTTTATACTTTTTTCTTTTATTTTTTAACATTTTATTTTGTCAAGTAACTTTTATGTCCTGTGAGACCAATATAAACAATATTTTGTATATATACACTCCTTGTATACTACACAATAACTGCTGACCAGCTGGCTGGCTGAACAGCTGGCTGGATGGATGTCCAGCCGGCTGGCTGGCTGGTGGCTGACCAGCTAGCCGGCTGGCAGGCTGGCTGACCAGCTGGCTAGCTGACCAGCTGGCTGGCTGGCTGAACAGCTGGTTGCATGGATGGCCAGCCGGCTGGCTGAATGGCTGACCAGCTAGCCGGCTGGCTGAATGGCTGGCAGGCTGGCTGACCAGCTGGCTGGCTGGCTAGCTGACCAGCTGGCGGGCTGACTGGCTATCTGACTGACTGGCTATCTGACTGACTGGCTGGCTGGCTGACTGGCTGGCTGGCTGACTGGCTATCTGACTGACTGGCTGGCTGACTTGCTCTCTGACTGACTGGCTGGCTGGCTGACTGGCTATCTGACTGACTGGCTGGCTGACTGACTGGCTATCTGACTGAGTGGCTGGCTGGCTGGCTGACTGGCTATCTGACTGACTGGCTGGCTGACTGGCTATCTGACTGACTGGCTGGCTGACTGGCTATCTGACTGACTGGCTGTCTCAATCTCACAGGAACACATAAATACAATTATACATAGTGTAAATTACCTAGGATACACGGGAGAATATAATAATAATAATAATAATAATAATAATAATAATAATAATAATAATATAATAATAATAATAAAAATAATAAAATAAAAATTATTATTATTGAAGCAGTGACATTGATGAGGGGTGAGGGTCCTGTTATCTTATTATTATCAGCTAAACTAATTAGTGATGACATTAGATGAGGTACACTGCCTTCGCCTGCCCGCCTCCCTCCCTGCCTGGCTCCCTGCCTGGCTCCCTGCCTCCCTCCCTGCCTCCCTCCCTGCCTCCCTCCCTGCCTCCCTCCCTGCCTGGCTCCCTGCCTCCCTCCCTGCCTGGCTCCCTGTCTCCCTGCCAGCCAGGGGTGACTGGTTAGCCTCGGCTTATCACCAAACTAATGAGTGATGACATTTGACAAATGAGGGTTCAATGCCTTCTCTTTATTTGTTTTCACTGTTTTATCTGCCTGTCTGTCTGTTTCTCTCTCTGTCTCTCTTTCTGTCTCTCTCTCTCTTTCTGTCTGTCTGTCTCAGAGGCAGTCACTAGTGAACCAACATTGCCACATCGGAGTCGATACATATTATTTGACAGTCTGGATTTTTTGGGGTTATCCTAGGTAATTTACACTATGTATAATTGTATTTATGTGTACCTGTGTGACAGACAGACAGACAAACAGACAGACAGACAGACAGCCAGCCATCCCCAGCCAACCCCAGCCAGCCAGCCCCAGCCTGCCACAGCCAGCCCCAGCCAGCTACAGCCAGCCAGCCCACCAGCCCTAGCTAACAGCCCCAGCCAGTCAGCCCTAGCTAGCCAGCCCCAGCCAGCCATCTAGCCAGCCCGCTAGCCCCAGCCAGATACAGAAAGCCAGCCCGCCAGCCCCAGCCAGCCAGCCTGCCAGCCCCAGCCAGCCAGCCTGCCAGCCCCAGCCAGCCAGCCTGCCAGCCCCAGCCAGCCCCAGCCAGACACAGCCAGCCAGCCAGCCCCAGCTAGCGATCCCCAGCCAGCCATCAAGCCAGCCAGCCTGCCAGCCCCAGCCAGCAACAGAAAGAAAGCCCGCCAGCCAGCCAGCCAGCCACAGCCAGCCAGCCAGCCAGCCAGCCAGCCACAGCCAGCCAGCCAGCCAGCCAGCCAGCCAGCCAGCCTGCCAACCTGCCAGCCCCAGCCAGCCACAGCCAGCATGCCAGCCCCAGCTAGCGATCCCCAGCCAGCCATCAAGCCAGCCAGCCATCAAGCCAGCCAGCCTGCCAGCCCCAGCCAGCAACAGAAAGAAAGCCCGCCAGCCAGCCAGCCAGCCACAGCCAGCCAGCCAGCCAGCCAGCCAGCCAGCCACAGCCAGCCAGCCAGCCAGCCACAGCCAGCCAGCCCTAGCTAGCCAGCCCCAGCTAGCCAGCCAGCCCCAGCCAGCCAGCCAGCCCCAGCCAGCCAGCCAGCCAATGTTGTTTACACAAACCCCACTGCCTTCCCCACCCTTCCCACTGCCTTACCCCCCTCCTCACTGCCTTCCCCACCACTCACACTGCTGGAGTGAGGTATTCCTTACCGCATGGCTTGGTGACAAATGCGCACTGAATTACCACTCCCACAATGCAATGCGGGTGCATAGATTTTTTTCCTACTGCGCACACTTACCACATAGACCCATTCTATCACATGCAGGCTTACCAGCTCTCTCCCCCTCGATTTGAAGCCACTAGAATTTATGCGTACTAGTACGTCAAACGCCCTGGCGTGTAAGCCGTACTAGTACGTCAAAAACCCTGAAAGGGTTAAACCAACTACAGCCTCTCCTCACTTAACGATGGAGTTCTGTTCCTAAGACCACATCGGTAAACGAATTCGTCACTAAATGAGGAGCATACTACGTATAATGGTAGTGGGTTTGTGTCAACCAACTTTGATATTGTTTTAATGTCACCTTTGCACCATTTATAACATTTCTTGTATATTTTTAAATTTTTATAAAGTAGTGTACTATATATTGTAATAAACCGAATAGAGGAAATCAGCTCTAATATACATTACAGTGGAACCTCGGTTTTCATTTGCCCTGGTTTTTGTCAAATTCGGTTTTCGACGACTTTTTTCATCAAAATTTTGTTCCAGTTTTCATTCATCACCTCAGTTTTCATCGGTCCGCTGTACTGAACGTGTCCGCCTGCCCGTGCCCACATAAAGCATCCCACGCGTTCTAAGTCAATCTGGCTTTGTTTCTCGTCGCGTGAGCATTACCCTGCATGTGCAAAATTTTTGAAAAAAAAAAATATTATTTTTTCTTATGAAATGATAGAGAATCTTTTCCCGATGGTAATGACACCAAAAGTATGAAATTTGATGGAAGACTTACGGAATTACGCTTTCGCGAAGTTAGTGATCTCGGCGATATATACGCATCAGTAATTTCGCCAACTTTCAGCCCTATTTTCGGCCAATTCCATTCTTCCAGTCGACCAAACTCATAGCTATTTCTTTAGAACTCCATCTGTTCTATCGATTGAGTATAAGAAACCACCAATTTACCGATTTCAACTACCCAAAAAAGTGGTCAGAAATTGGCAATTTGGTCAATTTCATGCAAAATAAAAAAGTTGTCAATTTCAAAATAGGGTCCAGAATAAACAATGCAGACATTCCTGGCACTAAAATAAGATGTTATCTGTTCATAAGTCACGTCTTTAGGCCACTCTTATATTACTCTTGCTTTCTATTTTGATTTTTTATTCACACAAAAAATAGAATATTTACCGTTATGCAGACTATTGCATTATTGTAAAAATTATATAAATAATATCAGTGCACTCGTGAAAGAATATTAGACTCACCAGTTGATGTGTATTGGACGCGTGGTGTGATTTGTTTACTCTTAAACATTGGCAAAAATCGAACATTTCCCCTACTTTGAGCTCATTTCAAAGTCGTTTTCATCAGAAAACTAATCAAAATCATCTCTATTTCTGTAGTATGTTTTCCATTCTATCACATGAGACCACGAAAAAGAGAATACAACCATAAATACTATACGAAAATACACCTCAAAGTCGGCGTTTTAATCCAGTAACACGGTCGGAGTTTTTTTCTCATTATGCACTGCATGCTGCAGGATTTTTTTGATGTCTGAAACAGTGGCTCGTAAGACATATATATATGACCAAAACAGTCAAAGGTTTAAGGACATGTGAGCAAAGTGGAGTGAGTTGCAAAGTTTTGTGGAGAAATATCACCCTAACAAAGCTGTTGCAAGCCGTGTCTGCAACATGTTCAATGACAATGCCTTGTCCCATTTTAGGCAAATCTTAAAGAGACGCCAGAAACAGACCTCTCTGGACAGATTTTTTGTGCAACAGAGGTCCAGTGCCAGTAAAAGACAAAGAAGGGAAGTAACCCTGGATAGGGACTTGATACCTGAAGTCCTTATGGAGGGCGATTCCCCTTCTAACCAATAACCTCTCCTCCTCCCTCTACCCTCCTCGCCATCTTCCATACGCCAACAAGAATCTTCAATAAAGGTAAAGGTGATATTAAATGTTCATTTATCCATTTCATTAGGCCTTTATATTTATTTCTCATTGTTTTCTGTAAGTAAATCTATATTTATTCTCTATAAAATGTATTTTTTGTTAATACTTTTGGGTGTCTGGAACGGATTACAGTGGACCCCCGATTTACGTTAGGCTCCAAACTCGAACAATTATGTAAGTGTATTTTTGTATGTGCTTTTGTAAGTGTATTTTTGGGGGTCTAAAAGGACTAATCTAATTTACATTATTCCTTATGGGAACAAATTTGTTTGGTAACGGTACTTGAACAGCATTCTGGAACGAATTAATAATGTAAACCAGGGGTCCACTGTACAGTGGACCCTCGGTTAACGAATACCCCGGAAATCGTGCAATTATGTAAGTATAATTTTGTAAGTTCTTGTAGAAGTGTATTTTTGGGGGTCTGAAATAGACTAACCTACGTGAAATTTTTCCTTAAGGGAGTAAATTCGTTCGGTAATGGCACTTAAGCAGACTTCAGGAGTGAAGTTTTTACGAAACTCGGGGGTCCACTGTAATTGGATTTACATTATTTATTGTAAATATTGCCTCAGTTTTTGTTGAATTCGGTTTTTGTCAGACTTTCTGGAACAAATTAATGACGAAAACTGAGGTTCCACTGTATTTAGGTATGCATACTGGTCAGAGAGCCTGTCGTAAGTCCGAGTCATTGGTAAACGAGTACATTGCTAAGAGAGAAGAGGCTGTAATTTTATACTGATACTGTAAAGTATTATTATTATTATTACATTCTTCAGCAGGCAGTAAACCTGTAGGAGTTATACAGCACCTGAGAAATAAGAGGTAATTAGGTATGATCCAAGGGGAAGGGTTGCTCTTATTGCTTGGATCAAAAGTCCTGTACCAGCATCAATACACTTCCCTTGAATTGAAACAGATTAAACACAGGTGGTGGGAAATGACATAGGTCATTTCCCACCATGGCAGGGTGACCCAAAAATAGAAGAAAAACAATTGTAAAATATATGAGAGTTACCACTTACCCTGGGACCAGTGTGATTGTTGCTCTGGATTTTTTTATCACGACAAGTACAGAGCAGCAGCAATTCTGAGTCGTCATAGTCGGAAGCCGGTAATATTCGTGTTAACTTGATTGAAGGATTATCTGATTTTTTAAATTCTTTCACCATACTGGATAGGCTATCATAAAACACTTCAGAATCTTTCAGATGAAACTGGAAAAAAAATGCATATTACAGAATAAATAGTACATATTTATAATGCACTATGTTCTCCTAATCATCAACACAAAATAAGAGTACCCGGATTTCGTACAGCTCGCAACTCGAACAATTATGTAAGTGTATTTTTGTAAGTGCTTTTGTAAGTGTATTTTTAGGGGTCTGAAACGGACTAATCTAATTTACATTTGTCCTTATGGGAACAAATTCGTTCAGTAACAGCACTTGAACAGCATTCTGGAACGAATTATTGACAAAAACCAGGGTACCACTGTACATACTTTACATGCATTTTTATATTAAAAAATATTACTGTCTAATTTTTACCACTACAGTGGACCCCCAGAAATCGGATATAATTCGTTCCAGAATGCTGTTCTAGTGCCGTTACCGAACGAATTTGTTCCCATAAGGACAAATGTAAATTAGATTAGTCCGTTTCAGATCCCCAAAAATACACTTACAAAAATACACTTACATAATTGTTCGAGTTGGGAGCAGTACAATTTCCGGGGCTCCACTGTACATGCATTTAAAAGTGACTATTTTACCTCATACAAGATTCCTATAAAATATTTTCCTGGTGAATACTTTCTAGCTCAACACTGCTTCACTGTTTTAGTACATCGATACAAAAGCCTTGTTGACCTTTATCAGCCTTAAGAGAAGGCATTATTTTATGTTTCAAAAACTCAAGGCACAAAGATTTAGATAAAATGGGCCTTAACATTTTTTTCAAGTCTTGGAAAAATATAATTTTTCACCATGCTAGTCCCTGTTTCAAACCTATAATATTGTCAATAAAATATTAAGACTATTACAAACTATATCATAACAACCATCCCATCAGTCTTTCACATATCTATATTACACCCAGCCACAATCATTCTAATAATGCCATCAATGAGGAAAACAAAACAACATTAGCAGCAAGCTACGTACTGCCTAAAATTCAAACTCTGTGCTCGCTAAGTGAGTACAAATAGGAATCACATCTGTTTCGCGCTGAGCAGACAGAGGATCGAGCCTCCACCACGCCTTGCTCTGAATGCCCCATATGGGTTTAGCACTTAACATGAATATAATAATAATAATAATAGGTGAAAGTGTTGAATAATGATGAAAGTATTTTCTTTCTTTTTGGGTCACCCTGCCTCAGTGGGAGACAGCCGACTTGTTGAGAGAAAAAAATAAGAATAAGAAAGAATAAGAAAGAAGAAAAAGAAGAAAGAATAAGAATAAAGAATAAGAAGAAAGAATAAGAAGAAATAATAAGAAGAAACAATAAGAAAAAAGAAAAAAGAAAAAAGAAAAAGAAAAAGAAGAAGAAGAAACAAATAGACCATATGAAAATCATTCAGAATTTCGTGTTATTTTTTTTACCAACCAAAAATATTTTATTGTTCTAAACTATTAAAATACTAATTATATTACATTTAATGTAGTCTAATAAGATTTCTCAAAATTGCATTATCAGTAGTAAATTTATATGGTAGTAAACCCATAGGGATCATACAGTGCTTGGCAATGGGATGTAATCAAGCTTTGTCCAAGGAAGAGGAGGGTAGCTCCAATTCCTAGAATCAAGAGGCCTTCACCAGCATCAAGGCACCTTCCTTGAAGGGTACTGAATCTAACAAAATAAATATCTCTAATTTCCATTACTAACTTTGTTGCCTTCTTTGAGAATGGTGTATGATACTGGTAATGCATTAGCTTCCTCAACAACATGCAAATAGTAGGTGTCATAGTCTGAGGAGGACTCCCGTAACAAGCCAACACCAACTTCACCTCCTCCCTTGTCCTTCAGCTTCTGTATCGAAAATGCACTCCTGCAATACAAGGGATACCAGTGCTAAATCTAACATTTTATTATTACTATCATGGAAAAATGCTATACCCATATGGATCATACAGTGCCTGTATATTTATCATAACCTCAATAGATTCTAAAACTCAATAAATATTTTTTTTTTAATATGTTGGCCGTTTCCCACCAAGGCAGGGTGACCCAAAAAGAAAGAAAAACCCAAAAAGAAAGAAAAAACTTTCATCATCATTCAACACTTTCACCATCACTCACTGCAGAGGTGCTCAGATATGAAGCTTAGACATCCCTCCAAACTGCCAATATCCCAAGCCCTTCCTTTAAAGTGCAGGCATTGTACTTCCCATTTCCAGGACTCAAGTCCAGCTAACCGGTTTCCCTGAATCCCTTCACAAAATATTACCCTGCTCACACTCCAACAGCTCGTCAGGTCCCAAAAACCATTCATCTCCATTCACTCCTATCTAACACACTCATGCACACTTGCTAGAAGTCCAAGCCCTCTCCCACAAAACCTCCTTTACCCTCTCCCTCCAACCTTTTCGGGGATGACCCCTACCCCACCTTCCTTCTCCTACAGATTTATATGCTCTCCAAGTCATTCTTTGTTCCATTCTCTCTAAATGACCAAACCACCTCAACAGTCCCTCTTCAGCCCTCTTGACTAATATTTTTAGTAACTCCACACCTCCTCTTAATTTACACACTACAAATTCTCTGCATAATATTTACACCACACATTGCCCTTAGACACGACATCTCCACTGCCTACAGCTGCCTCCTCACTGCCGTATTTACAACCCATGCTTTACACCCACATAAGTGTGTTGGTACCACTATACTCTTGTACCTTCCCTTCTCTGCCTCCATGGATAATGTTCTTTGTCTCCACAGATACCTCAATGCACCACTCACCTTTTTTCCTTTATCAATTCTATGGTTAACCTCATCCTTCATAAACCCATCTGCTGACAAGTCAACTCCCAAATATCTGAAAACATTCACTTTCTCCATACCCCCTTCCTCCAATCTGATATCTAATTTTTCTTTATCTAAATCGTTTGATACCCTCATCACCTTACTTTTCCTATGTTCACTTTCAACTTTCTACCTTTACACACCCTCCCAAACTCGTACACTAACCTTTGCAACTTTTCTTTAGAATCCTCCAAAAGCACAATACGTATCATCAGCAAAAAGTAACCGTGTCAACTCCCATTTTGTATTTGATTCCCCATAATTTAATCCCACCCCTCTCCCCAATGCAATGCATTTACTTCTTTTACAACCCCATCTATAAATATATTAAACCACCATGGTGACATCACACATCCCTGTCTAAGACCTACTTTTACCTGGAAGTAATCTCCCTCTCTAGTACACACCCTAACCTGAGCCTCACTATCTTCATAAAAACTCTTTACAGCATTTAGTAACTTACTACCTATTCCATACACTTGCAACATCTGCCATATTGCTCCCCTATCCACTATCATATGCCTTTTCTAAATCCATAAATGCAATGAAAATTTCCCTACCTTTATCTAAATACTGTTCACATATATGCTTCAATGTAAACACTTGATCTACACATCCCCTACCCATTCTAAAGCCTCCTTGCTCATCTGCAGTCCTGCTCTCTGTCTTACCTCTAATTCTTTCAATAATAACCCAACCATACACTTTACCTGGTATGCTCAGTAAACTTCTTCCCCTATAATTTTTACAATCCCTTTTGTCCCCCCTTCCCTTTAGATAAGGAACTATACATGCTAAAAAGATAAATGAAATGCTATCCAGTATTTTTTCTAAGAGGATAGTTACAAGAGAAGCACAAAGGGACTATAAAATCTTCAATATGGCAGATTATATAATGACATTCATATTCTTAGAAGGTTGGAGGGAGGGGATAAAGGAAGTTTTGAGTGCTTGGGGCTTGAACATCCAACAGGCTTGTGAGAGTACGTTAGATAGGAGTGAATGGAGACAAGTAGTTTTGACGACTTGACATGCTGTTCAAGTGTGAGCAAGATAACATTTACAAAGGGAATCAGGTGAAACTAGTTAGCCAGACTTGAGTCCTGGAGTTGGGAAGTACAGTGCCTGCACTCTAGAGGAAAAAACAATAATGTTTGAAAGAATTGTGGTTATACTCTTTTTTGGGGGAGAGGGGAAGAATGGTATAGCATTCGGTTCATAACCAAAAGGACCCGGGTTCAATCCCAAGTTCTGGGGCGAAAGGTATGGGTAAGTCTCATTACACTTGCTACCCAGGCAACAAATAGGTACCTGGGGGTTGGTTGACTGTTGTGGGTCACATCCCGGGCAGAGCAAGATGAATGGGTAAGTCTCCTTATACCTGATGTCCCTGTTCACCTGTCAGTAAATAGGTATTCTACCTGGTGTTAGTTGACTTGTGGATCACATCTTTGGCTGGGCTGATACCTGAGCTAGTTTCCTTACAACTATACTTATGTTCACTTAGCAATAAGAGTACTGTAACTAGGTGTGATTCTACTGTTGTGGGTGACATCCTATGGAAGACCCAAATAAAAATAAACCACACTCATAAGTGGCTTTCATGAGTTATCCCAGGTTAAAAACTCTAAGCCTTATAAAACCACTACAATACATGTAGTTCTCTTCCATTATTCTCTGAAGTACCACAGCAACTGTAATTACAGCCTCTCCTCACTTAATGATGGAGTTCCATTCTTGAGACCCCGTCGGTAAACGAATTCGTCACTAAGTGAGGAGCATACTAGTATAATGATAGTGGGTTTGTGTCAACCATCTTTGACATTGTTTTAATGTTTAAATGTTTATACAGTAGTGTACTCTATATTGAAATAAACAGAATAGAGGAAATAAGCTCTAATATACATACATTATTTAGATATAAATACTGGTCACGGAGCCCGTCGTAAGTCCGAGGCGTCGGTAAAGGAGTATGTCACTAAGTGAGGAGAGGCTGTATTAGGCTATTAATTAATTACAATAAAAATCAAGCTGAATCTTACCCAACTGGCCCATGACATTTGTTACTACGTAAGAAAACAAGCGATGGTGCTGGCAGCTCCCGGCACAGGTCAAAAGTCCAGGTACACATCAGTCGGTAGTATCTGCACAAATGAAAAATGAATGTTGTAACCAAACCATGGAATGGGTGGGCCTTGACCACACAGCAAATGAGTCGTAAAACTCCAGTAGTAATGTTGTAACCAAAAGCCTTGTTCTACTTCACTGCTCATTACTATAAAAGTTATATCAAACTGTTACATAAAAATGTCAAAATGTTATGTACCTACTGTGAACCATAGCATTTTAGTAAATAACCTAATTGTCTAGTACTGTAGTTCCAAGTTAATTTCAAGGCATACCATTTAGTCTTTCAGTATGAACTGTATACTCTACTTCATGGAAATAAAGATTTTTTATTTTGATTTTGGTTTTGGGTTATACTTCATGTGTCAATAGAAGAATAAAATCAATAAATTTTAAATGTCAATAAGTAAACAATAAAAACCATTACAAATTTACATTTAAAAGGACAGATCTTTGAATATATGCTGTAAAAAAGGTGTCATGAAGGCCTCAATGTCACATCAATAGAGCTAAACACTAGAAATCCAATAAAAATACTATACAGTGGTACCTCGAGTTACGATATTTTTTCGTTCGAGAATGCTATTCAAGTGCCATTACCAAACGAATTTATCGCCATAAGGAATAATGTAAAATAGACTAGTCCTTTTACACCCCCAAAAATATACCTACAAAAGCATTTAAAAAAATAAACTTACATAAAAGGGCAATTTTGGGGACCATCGTAACTCGAGGTACCACTGTATTTCTCGATGCAATAAATATGAAGCAATAGCACTTCTCCATCTACTGAAAAAGACCCAGGCTATTACAGAAAGCCCTCGATTAACACTGCACTTATGTTGGTGTAAAACGCAATGGCAACCAGAACAACGTGAAGCATAATTTGTGCCCTCATTACTGTGAATGAAGTACAAAACACATTATATTTGAATCACTGGTATTTAAAGAGTAACAACTTTATTATGAAACAACATTGTCTAAGCCAATTTTTTTTTATATTCATGTTAAGAATTAAATGTGTATGAGTAAATAAGCAAAAAGAATAATGGAGGCTTGATCCTCCATCTGATAAACACTTACATACTAGAGAACCTATCTGTACTCACCTGGTTGTCTGGGGTTAACATCCACCTAGGCTTGAAGGTATGTTCCTATTTTACTCTCCTATCTTCTCAGGAAAAATGCCTCCTCACCAAAGAAAATTAGGAAACAGGTTAATGACGGTGATGATGACAATGATGACGATGATGACAATGATGGTGATGATGATGATGATCCTGGTGACAAAATATTAAGTTAATTTTCAACTAAATAAAACACTTCAATAATACAGTACCCGCTCAAGCAGCCAACAAAAGATTCCAATTCATCAATTGTCTGCAGCTTAAAGTAACAAGGCACTCCTGTCTTTCTTGAAACTTCTGCTGTCAAATCCTGTGAGCGAATCGACACAAATACCAAGTCATCTAGGCAGCAGAGATGTGTCCATACCTTGCAATGAGAATAAACTGCTGTAAATTTAATTTTTTTGTATTTCTTTATTTAACAACATTTTCTACACAAAAGATAGTGTAGAATAACTTGTGTAATCATGTATATATATTTTCTAAATCTTAATTTTTTTTAACACGTCGGCCGTTTCCCACTGAGGCTGGGTGACCCAAAAAGAAAGAAAAACCCAAAAAGAATGAAAAAATTTTCATCATCAATCAACACTTTCACCATCAATCACACATAATCACTGTCTTTGCAGAGGCTCTCAGACACAGTTTAGATGTCCCTCCAAACGGCCAATATCCCAAACCCCTCCTTTAAAGTGTAGGCATTGTACTTCCCATTTCCAGGACTCAAGTCCGGCTAACCAGTTTCCCTGAATCCCTTCACAAGATATTACCCTGTTCACACTCCAACAGCTCGTCAGGTCCAAAAATCCATTCGTCTCCATTCACTCCTATCTAACACACTCACGCACACTTGCCCTCTCCCACAAAACCTCCTTTACCCCCTCCCTCCAACCTTTTCGGGGATGACCCCTACCCCACCTTCCTTCTCCTACAGATTTATACGCTCTCCAAGTCATTCTACTTTGTTCCATTCTCTCTAAATGACCAAACCACCTCAACAGCCCCTCTTCAACCCTCTGACTAATACTTTTAGTAACTCCACACCTCTTAATTTCCACACTACAAATTCTCTGCATAATATTTACACCACACATTGCCCTTAGACATGACATCTCCACTACCTCCAGCCGCCTCCTCGCTGCAGTATTTACAACCCATGTTTCACACCCATATAAGAGTGTTGGTATCACTATACTCTTGTACATTCCCTTCTTTGCCTCCCTGGAGAACACACCACTCACCCTTTTTTCTTCATCAATTCTATGGTTAACCTCATCCTTCACAAACCCATCCACTGGAAAGTCAACTCCCAAATATCTGAAAACATTCATTTCTTCCATACTCCCTCCCTCCAATGTGATATTCAATTTTTCCTTATTTAAATCGTTTGATACCCTCATCACCTTACTCTTATCTATGTTCACTTTCAAGTTTCTACCTTTACACACCCTCCCAAATTCGTCCACTAACCTTTGCAACTTTTCTTTAGAATCCCCCAAAAGCACAGTATCATCAGCAAAAAGTAACTTTGTCAACTCCCATTTTGTATTTGATACGCCATAATTTAATCTCACCCCTCTTCCCAACACCCTAGCATTTACTTCTTTTACAACCCCATCTATAAATATGTTAAACAACCATGGTGACATTACACATGTGTATTCAAATTTGTATTCTTGTACACTTTGATAAAACTCCTAAGAAACTTAATATTTAAACCCGCTTCTTAAATTTTTGAGATGAGAAGTCAAGAGTTTATAAACAAATAAGCTACAAACATTTCAACATGAATTACATGCAAATTTATTACAATATGTATACTCTCACCCCTTTTTTCTGCGAGGCATAACAGTAACGAAGGCCCGGCTGGTCTGGGTGGAAGGGGTCAATACTTAGCTTAATGTGGAGGGCAGTGCCAGCTTCATCCTTCTGCAGGATATATTCTTCACTTCCATAGCTACACTGACTCTCTTCAACCTACGGAATATTGGATCACATTCTTCAGCCTTAAAATATGAAATACAATAAAGAAAGCTCTTCTTGAAATAACTATACAACTCTCCATACCATGACTGGGACAAATTAACAACTAATATACAGTTAGGAGAGTAAAGTGAGATAATGTTTTGTTTCATCCTGGATCATTATCAATTAACAAGTGAATGGAAGAATGGGAGACAACCTTCTGGTTTTCACCACTTCTTCTCACTCAAGACTTGATAACTGGCCAGGGCAAATCAAAATGCAATCGCTTATTTAAACAAAAACAATGTAAGAATAGACAAATGAAAAATGGGATTGGCCCAAGGGTGGGCTCTGGGAGTAAAAAAAATCTCTGAACTCATCAAAGGTGTGTTCAGGTGTCTGTAAAGAATTTAAGTATGGAAGCAAAAAAAAGAGTACAGTGGTACAGTACCATTACTTTTATGAGCATGTAGGAAGACCTTTAAATGCTACAGCAAGGACATTGAAAGTAGTGGAGATGCCATGCTTTACGGAAATTTGTGGTGTATTATAATAATAATAATAATAATAATAATAATAATAATTTTATTTCGATGCATGTTACAAGTGTACACTGTTATTGGTAGTTACAATTATAAAAATGTTATGCAAGGAGAGCCACTGGCATGCCATGGCATTAGGGGCAGTTTATTCTAAAGACTTATTCACTAAGTACTTAATGCTAGAGAAATTGATTGAGTTTATTCTAGTTCTGTATTATTTTAAATTACAATATGATTATACATACTATTAAAAGACAATACAAGAGAAATTGGTTGAGTTTAATCTAGTTGTATATTTTATTTCAAGTTACAATATGTTGATGCTATACTAGTATAATAACAATACTAGAAAAATTTATTGAGTTTCTTCTAGTTATATATTTTATTTCAAATTAACAAAATGATGATACTATAATATTTTAAATGACAATATGATGATATGAAATTGAAACAAGTGTTAAGGAGGATGACATATAAAATTGAGATTATCTTAAGTAAAATATCATTGGGTTTGAAAGTTTGTTACAGTATGAGTATTTAGTATAGGGTGAGTAGGTGATTTTTGAGAAGAGTCTTGAATTGATTTTCCGACAAGGTTAACTTAATATTTACTGGTAATGAATTCCAGATTCTGGGGCCCTTTATGTGCATAGAATTTTTACATTGGTTATTATGGACTCGGGGTATGTCAAATAGTGATCTGTGTCTTGTGTCATGGTCGTGGGACCTATTAAAGTTGTTGAGGAGAATTTTGAGCGGAGGGTTGATATTAGCATGTAGAGTTTTATGTATGTAGAAGGCACATAAATAGGTATGAATATTTTTTATGGTGAGTAGTTTTAAGGTTCTGAATATAGGTGGAGTATGCTGTCTAGAGTGGGAATTTGTACAGAGAATTAGGAGAACAAAAATTAGAAGACAGTGTGGAGAAACTGAAGATAATTCAGAGCAGAAGCAAGGTCTAGTTGGCCATTTAAAAATAAGCATGATGGCAAAAAAAAAGGTGCATAAATTAGGGGTGGAAGGCAGGAGGGTAAATAGGTCATTGCAGGGAGGGTTGGAGGGAGGGGTGATGACAGTTTTAAGTCGTAGAAGATTAAACATCCAGCAAGCATATGTGAGCATTAGATAAGGGTGAATGAAACAAGTGTTTTTTAGGATTTGACATGCTTTTAGAGAGCAAGGTAACTGTTATGAGGCGATTCAGGAAAACAGGCAAGGCTGACTTGAATCCTCAAAGTGGGAGGTACAGTCCCTGCACTCTAAAGAGTGGGGATGCTGCTGTTGGGAGAGCCATCTTACTTGTGATGTCTGTACACTAACAGCAAAATAGCTATTGAATGAATGAAAGTGAATGTAGTTCCTATAAAGTCACCCTACCTTGGTAGGAGACAGCCAATGTGGTAAAAAAAGAAAATAATTTATCAAACATATGAAACATGAGCTTCATTATATTGGACAGTACATTAAAAAGTAGAAGGGGCTAGGAGGAAGTATAATAATTTTATGCAAAAATGATCACAGAATGAACAAGAACATTTTCTGTGTAGAAAGATAAAGTAAATTTCTGATTCACAAAATTTTAGTAGAATGATGTTGAAAATTAAATTAAAGAAAAATATACAGTGGTACCCCGAGTTTTGGCCATAATTTGTTCCAGAAGGCTGTTCGAGTGCCGCTCCCGAACGAATTTGTTCCCATAAGGAATAATGTAAATTAGATTAGTCCATTTCAGACATCCAAAAATACACTTACAAAAGCACTTTCAATAATACACTTACATAATTGTTTGAGTTGGAAGCTGTTTGAAACTCGGGGTACCACTGTAACCCAGAAGGCACAGCAAATTATGCTTCATATATCCACAATGCACAAGTTCAACAATTTATATAAAAAACATCTTATCTCAGTTAACACATAAAACTTTAAACATTTTGTGACTCACTGAGATCACTTGTAATATCCCCAGCTGTAGAAACTACATAATATTTACTTCATATTAATCATCACGAGCCTAACTATCCAGAGATTAGCCCCAGTAGCAGACGGAGCATCAAGTTTCCTTGTGATGAAGGACCCACACAGGTTTAGAGCATCAGAAAATATGTTTATTATTTACCTTGCAGAGGTAGCGCTCACGTACATATCCTGCATCTTTCTTCTGGCAAGTCTCCACCAGCTTCTCAGCATTTCTCTTGACATTTAATCTGTTTGCCATCCCATTTAGTTCCTTTGGCAAAAAACCTTTCAGGTCAATGTCGCCTACCTTCTTGCCTGAAGAAAAATTGAAATAGTATATTGGTTCTTGACTATTCACCTACTGCTAATCTTGTCTAAATGGCTATAATTACCACTTCCAAACTAGAGGACTAGAAAATGCACACAAAGTATCACAATATTAAAATAATACAAATCGACACTCAACTAACAGAATTAATTGGGGGAGAGGGTAAATAATTTACAAATTGAATGAGAGCTTCTTTTTTTGTATATAATAATAATACTAATCCTAGGTAGTAGGTTGGTAGACAGCACCCACCAAGGGAGGTACTACCATCCTGCCAAGTGAATGTAAAATGGAGCCTGTAATTGTTTTACATGATGGTAGGATTGCTGTCTTTTTTCTGTCTCATAAACTTGCGGGATAACAGGTATATCTTGCTGCTTCTACTTACACTTAAGTCACACTACACATTCATGTTTACACATATACGTATATACACACCCCTCTGGGTTTTCTTCTATTTTCTTAATAGTTCTTGTTCTTCTTTATTTCCTCTTATCTCCACGGGGAAGTGGAAAAGAATTCTTTCTCCATAAGCCATGCGTGTTGTAAGAGGCGACTAAAATGCTGGGAGCAAGCAGCAGCAGCAGCAGCGGCAGTGGCTTACCTATGCTATTCATGCCTGGGGATCCACTACAGCAAATCACAAAAAGTCAATAATAACTCAACAAGAAGCAACTGCATGAATGATCATCCAGTCTAGTGCCTGGCAACACACTCCCCCACACTTCAGAAACTTAAACCTACTTAATATACATAAAATTCGCTCATACTTCTGTGCATACTACATATTCAGGATAATCAATTTTAATATTAATTCTGATAGCTGCAATTGAACTCATTGGCATAATACTAGATGCAAAAATCTACGATATTCCCTGTGTCCGGCTCAACCTATGTAAAAACTCAATGCGCAAAAAAGAATTAAAATCTGGAACTGCTTGCCTGAAGATTCCAAATGTTCCCTATGTGCCAACCACTTCAAAGCTACTGTTAAAAAACACCTTACCTTAATGTGATCCTGATAACAATTATCTCATCATATTTAGCATCATTTCCTGTAACTAACTTCAATCCAATCATAATTTTTAATAAAAATTTATTTTGAATTATTGTACTTTAAATACTGTATAATCTAAGTGTTCTTATTCTCATGTACCTTGCTAAGATTTTATCTGTCCATATACATACAATGAGTCATTCCTACTGAATCAATTCTACTGTGAATAGTACCAGCAATGTCTTATATACGTACATACAGGAAGGCCCTGCTTATACAGCAGGTTAGGTTCCAGGTTACTGCTGCAAAACAAAAATCCACTTTTAAATGTATATAAAAACCTGATAACATGTTTACACTACCATATATTAAGTGAGCAAAATAGCTATGCCTAAAAAATACATATACAGTACACACATTACTTACCTTAAAATATTTTCATCCTTAGCTTATTGTGAATGGTAAATATATTAATTGTAGGAAGTCTGAATAAATGAAGAATGGGTATAATTGAAAAGCACTCTATTTGTAATTGATCAAAAACTCTAGCAAGGAGATGAAAGCATGCCTCGTCCAATTTTGTACAAACAATGTATCTTGTAGAAATAAATACAGTGGTAGTTTTAATACTCAAGGCTCTTAAGGAAATGCAATATACAGTAAAATAAAAAATAATTACCAGGATTATTCAGCAGGTAGAGAAGAATGTCTGTTACTACCAGACCCAGGCCATCCTCGGGATGTTTCAGCAGCTCTGGGATCTCACTATCCAGGAAATCTGCTCGTACCTGATCCCAATATTGAGAAATGAGCTTGGAAGAAAGATACAAATTTATGCTAAACACTTTTTTTCTTTTTTTTCTTTTCAACAAGTCGGCCGTCTCCCACCGAGGCAGGGTGACCCAAAAAGAAAGAAAATCCCCAAAAAGAAAATACTTTCATCATCATTCAACACTTTCACCACACTCATACATAATCACTGTCTTTGCAAAGGCACTCAGATACAACAGCTGAGAATAGTCCCTCCCAGCTGTCACTATCCCAGACCCATCCTTTAAAGTGCAGGCATTGTACTTCCCATTTCCAGGACTCAATTCCAACTAAATCAATTTACTGGTTTCCCTGAATCCCTTCACAAAATGTTACCCTGCTCACACTCCAACAGCTCGTCAGGTCCCAAAAACCATTCGTCTCCATTCACTCCTATCTAACACGCTCACACATGCTTGCTGGAAGTCTAAACACATATAATTATAAAATTGAATCCCTAAAGACAAAATTAACACAGCTAGAAAATTAGCAAACCTTTAAATTTTGGCTTATGTCTATGATCTTTATTTTCATACATAAATGCATTTAATCATGTATGTTATTGCCATAAATTTAAATCTATGATTTGGACTACAATTCATAACATTCTACAACAGATGGTACTTAAAATATAATGACAGTACTCTACATGACTGAATTCTTTGACGCCATCCCTACAATTATTGCAATGTTGTTAACGTTTTGATATTAAATAATTGATGTACCACTTCATGAGTTTTATTTGGCCATTGAAATTGAATAACTAATGATTAAATTCCTTGTCGTCAATTCACACTTTAATAATTTGTAATGTACAAAGGATAAGCAAAGCTGAAAATAGTCTACATACAAATCAGTCATATAGTCTACAAATGATTATAAAAATACCAAATGTTTGCATCAACCACTGCCTAGATTGGTTAATTGAAAATTATGATTGTCACTGAAATAATCAAGAAAAATCAGATCTCAACACTGACAAAAATACTTTTATCATTAATCACTAAGCAGATGTGAATGCTTGAGTTATGACTAACCACGATACATATTAAAACTAAACTAACAAAACTAGAATACTTTTATCTAGAACTTTTAAACTACCCATTCTAGTTAATAAATTTCATAGTAGTAATCCTCCAATTTAATGGACTAATAGGTTGGATCGAGTGACCAGTAATGGTGACTGTGGTGGAGAGGAGATTGTTTTGAGATTGTATAGGTGGTAACAGCGACTGTGATGAAGAGGAGATTGATTTGCCATGACTGCAACAATAATGAACAGTTTTGAAACCAAAGAACTTTGTCCTTTGTTTCCAAAACAACTAACCCAGCGAATTTCATTTCATATGTCTTAAGTTTGTTAAATCGAAGGTTGACTACTTTAATATATGTACAGTGGTACCCCGGTTTACGATGGTCCCCAAACTCACCCTTTTATGTAAGTTTATTTTTTTAAATGCTTTTGTAAGTGTAATTTTGGGGGTCTAAAAGGACTAGTCTATTTTACAACTTTTCTTAAGGAGATAAATTCGTTTGGTAATGGCACTTGAACAGCATTCTGGAATGAAAAAATATCGTAAACTGGGGTACCACTGTATGTAGTACTATTTGAATCCCAATTTGTGTAACTTCTCAAATTTTTTTTTTATTCATTAACACATAGGCCTTTTCCCACCACGGCAGGGTGGCCCAACAAAGAAAAATTTTCATCACTCACTCCATCACTGTCTTGCCAGAGGCGTGCTTACACAACAGCTACAATGTTGTTCGCTAAATGAGCTCTAACAATGCCAGAAGATTAATATAACTGCTTCAAGCAAAAGTGTAAATACTGTAGTCCCCCTGTATCCACGGGGAAAATGTGCCAATACCTACCATGGATACCCGAAACTACAGATAGTAGCAAACCCTATGTACAAGTCTACAAGCCATTTTTCGTATACATACATGCCTATGATAAAGTCTAATTGATAAATTATGCACAGTAAGTTGAAAATTAGCACTTTTTCACTGATGGGAAGCACTTCACAGCTTCTCTTAGGCTTTGAAGAACTGCCAATATCACTACTTGTGTGCTCTGGAACCATTACTGAGCAAAATTAAGGGTTATTTTCGGGCCACAACAAACAGCGGATAACTGAAACCACGGAAACTGAATTCGCAGATATGGGGGTTCTACTGTATTTAAAAGAATAAATAAAAATCCTTACTTGATGAAAGAAATATTCAAATGCTTTTGGATCCAAAGACTTGAGTCTATCGCGGGGATATGCTCTGAATCGCAAACGAAATTGCAAGATGGAATTTTGGGGCAGACTTGAAATTTTTCTTGATAATGCAACCCAGAGTGTGTTAGTTGTGTTTCGAAGACCAAACAAGTGACGGCAGAGAGGATTAATCTGCAGTACACGGGCTGCAGCTATCACAATATCCTCCACAGTTTGGTCAGAGTCTTCGGGTAATATTAAAGGTGCGGAGTCCCCATAAAGATTGATTGTCAACATGTTGGTTGATTAGCACAGCTCCAGCTCTGAAAGAGAAAACATTCACTCAAGAGCTACACAGTACTGTACAATAATTTATACAGTTATATCTGTTAAAGATCCCAGAGATCGTTATCCCCATAGCACACCTCAGACCAGGTCTCCTAAACCGAAAATAATAATACTGAACTATAGTAATATTAAGAAGAAGAATACAATAATAATAATATGTTATACAATAATAATAATAATAATAATAATAATAATAATAATAATAATAATAATACAATAATAATACAACAACAACGATAATAATAATAATAATAATAATACACTTACACTTACATAATTGTACAATTTCCGAGGTGCTCATAACTCGGGGGTCCACTGTAATAATAATAATTGAACAGGATAACCCAAGACAGTAAAGCAGGGTGACTTATTTCAATTGGTCCTCCCCCAGGATGCAAAGAATAAAAATAAGTGAATAAAAATTTTATTTCTTTGTAAAGGTTACAATGTGTAATTACAATTTTGGTTTGCTACAAAGAAAGCCACTATCATGCCGGGGCATTTCGGGCAGACTAATCCTAGTACAGTCATACCTCGTGTTACGATGCTATCAGCTTACGATATTTTCGAGTAACGATATTTATAACGTAAAAAAAATGATTGCGAGTAACGATGTTTGCTTCGCGTAAAGACATTTGTACCGGACGTGTCCACGTGGCGCCCAGCTGAGCGCGCACTCCAGGGAGCGTCAGTGTGCTATTGTTTACAAGCGAGAGCGACCACCCACCCACACCCACGCATTCATACCAGTATATTGTCATTATTCCACTGTTTTTAGTGCTTGCAACTGCTAAATAAGCTACCATGGGTCCAAGGAAAGATCCTAGTGCTAAGCCTGTGGCAAAGAGGAACAGAAATACATGTACGATAGAACTGAAGAAGGAGATAATAGAAAAATATGAAAGTGGAGTGCGTATCAGTGAGCTGGCCAGGCTGTATAGTAAAGCCTTTTCTACCATCGCTACCATTGTGGCCAAGAAAAATTCACGTAAAATCAAGGAAGCTGTTGTTGCAAAAGGTTCATCTGTGATCACAAAACACAGACCACAAGTGCTGGAAGATGTGGAAAGGTTGTTGTTGGTGTGGATCAAAGAGAAACAATTAGCAGGAGATACTGTTTCGGAGGCAATAATATGTGAAAAAGCAAGGCAGTTGCATGATGATCTCGTTAAGAAAATGCCTGCAACGAGTGCTGAAGTGAGCGAATTTAAAGCCAGCAGAGGGTGGTTTCACAAATTTAAGAATCGAAGTGGCATACATAGTGTTGTGAGGCATGGTGAGGCAGCCAGTTCTGACAAAATTGCGGCTGAAAAATATGTGCCTGAATTCCAGGAGTACATAGAGGCTGAACAATTCCTCCCCCAACAAGTGTTTAATTGTGATGAAACAGGCCTGTTTTGGAAGAAAATGCCCAACAGGACCTTCATTACTCAGGAAGAAAAGGCACAGCCAGGACATAAGCCTATGAAAGACAGGCTAACTTTGATGCTTTGTGCTAATGCCAGTGGTGATTGCAAAGTGAAGCCTTTACTGCTGTATCTTTTGAAAATCCCGAGTGTTTGGCAGATGCGGTGTCAGCAAGTCTAACTTGTGTGTGATATGGAAATCTAACAGAAAGGCATGGGTCACAAAGGACATTTTCTTAGAGTGGTTCAATGGCGTGTTTGGCCCCAGTGTGAAGAAATATCTATTGGACAATAATTTGCCACTTAAGTGCCTCCTGATAATGGACAATGCTCCTTGTCATCCTCCAAACTTGGTAGAGAAAATTGTGGAGGAGTTTAAATTCATCAAAGTGAAGTTCTTGCCCCCTAATACCACTCCTCTCCTCCAGCCCATGGACCAGCAGGTCATTTCCAACTTTAAAAAACTCTACACCAAAGCAATGTTTCAAAAGTGCTTTGATGTGACCAGAGACATGAATATAACCCTAAGAGAATTTTGGAAAAAACATTTCCATATGCTGCATTGTGTAAACCTTATAGGTAAGGCTTGGGAGGGAGTGACTACCAGGACTTTGAACTCTGCCTGGAGAAAATTGTGGCCAGACTGTGTCCTAGAGAGGGATTTTGAAGGTTTTGGGGCTGAGCCTCAGAACCCTGAGCCTGAGCCTGTTGTGGAAGAAATTGTGGAATTGTGTAAGTCTATGGGGTTAGAGGTGAGTGGTGAGGATGTGGAACAGTTGGTGGAGGAGCA
The DNA here is from genome assembly GCA_009830355.1 of Cherax destructor. Taxonomy (NCBI): domain Eukaryota; kingdom Metazoa; phylum Arthropoda; class Malacostraca; order Decapoda; family Parastacidae; genus Cherax; species Cherax destructor. Next base: position 25,793 of record WNWK01008094.1, read on the forward strand.
CAAGGAAGAACTAACCACTGAAGATCTGCAAGAGCTTCAACAGCAACTGGAACAAGAGACCAGAGGTCAGGACAATGGTTCAGAGGAGGAGGAGGTGGAACAGAGATGGAAGAAGGTGCCTTCTAAAGTGATTAAGGAGATTTGTGGAATGTGGAGCAGGGTGCAAGGCTTTATGGATGAATATCACCCTAACCATGCTGTTGCAGGCCATGCTGGCAACCTGTACAATGACACAGTGGTGTGTCATTTCAGGGATGTGTTAAAGAATCGCCAGACACAGAGCTCCCTGGACAGATTTATTGTTAAAAAGAGGTCCAGTGACTCTCAAGCTGGTCCTAGTGGCATTCAAAGAAAAAGGGAAGTAACCCCAGAAAAGAACTTGGTACCTGCAGTGTTAATGGAAGGGGATTCCCCTTCCAAACACTAGCATACTACTCCACCTTCCCCCTCCTCCCGTCCTCCACACATCAACAACTCTTCAATAAATGTAAGTGACATGTTATTGTACAATATTTACATGTGTATTTAGTTATTCTTCATTAAACTGTGTATTATTTAATGTCAAAAAGTTCTAAAAAATATTTTATTTAACTACTTTTGGAAGTCTTGGACGGATTAAATTTATTTCCACTATTTCTTATGGGGAAAATTGATTCGGGTAACGATTGTTTCGCCTTAAGATATGCCCTCTCTGACGGATTAATATCGTAAGTCGAGGTACCACTGTACATAATAACTACTTAAATCTAGACAAAATAAGAGTGGTTAACTTTTATTAAAATCTTTATTTAATCTTAATACTACTTAATGCGAGGTAGTCAAGGTGCAGGTTTATAAGAATAATAATTTTGAAGTTGTGCATAATAAAAACAATATTACAATTAATGGTTCAAGCAGTAATATTTCATGGATTGGCAGATGTTTAATAGACTAGAGGTCATATAATATAATAACTGATAAGAAGTTGTTTTGGTTGGTTTGGTTAGTATTGAGAGATAATATGATTTTTAATCAAAGTCCTAAATTTATAAGTACGGTGAACCCCCGGTTTACGTACAGCTCCAAACTCGAACAATTATGTAAGTGTATTTTTGTAAGTGCTTTTGTAAGTGTATTTTTGGGGGTCTAAAAGGACTAATCTAATTTACATTATTCCTTATGGGAACAAATTTGTTTTTTAATGGTACTAGAACAGCATTCTGGAACGAATTAATAACGTAAACCGTGGGTCTACTGTAGTCAGGGGATCTTTCACCAGTTCAGGTAGTGAATTCCAAATCTTCGGGCCTTTTATGTGCATAGCATTTTTGCATAGTGTGAAACTGACACAAAAGTCAACTGACACCACGTTACCTATTTACTATTACATATTGTGTTATTACATTTATGGGGAAGTGCTAACCCCTAGGGGTTATACAGCAAGTGAGGTTTTGGAAGGCAATCAGGTTTGATCCAAGGAGAGAGAGCAGATCCAATTTTCTAAATCAAGAGCCTTCACCTGCATTAATGGATATCTAATTGCTGTCAGATGACAACGGCAGTAAGTGTTAAAGAGATATGCTTGTATGTCTCACCCTGCTCAGGATTTGACCCAGGCCCTTTCGGTAGTGAGCAAAATACTTTACTGGAGTTACGAGGTATCTAAATTGAAATAGAGTTGTGATCCTCTATTACCACAAAGTTGTAATGTTTTTTAGCGTTTCATGGTGATGATGCTTCGCTCTAGAGCACCATGTATGTTTTTATAATAATAATAATAATAATAATAATAATAATAATAATAATAATAATAATATCTTTATTTCTACACGTACATGATACAACTTATACAGACCATAGTTGACATCAATGACATACTACTATATAGAAAGCCCCTTGTTATGCTGAGCATTTCCCGCAAATTAGGTTAATTTTGTCCCAGGATGCGACCCACACCAGTCCACTAACACCCAGGTACCTATTTTACTGATGGGTGAACATGGACAGCAGGTGTCTTAAGGAAACACGTCCTAATATTTTTCCAGAGAAGTGTTAGGCACTTGCTTAAGTTGTCAAGTCACCATTTCCTTAAATTTCTGAAAACATTTTTGAGAGACAATTATATATGGAATAGTGTTCATATTTTGCCCGGCTTTTTTGATGGTTTGTAATTTTTTTTTATTAACACATCGGCCGTTTCCCACCAAGGCAGGGTGGCCCAAAAAAGAAAAACTTTCATCATCATTCACTCCATCACTGTTTGTATATCAACTAGTATTATTATAATATTCATGGGAAAAGCTACATCTGCAAGCACTAAACCCATAGGGGGTCATACAGTGTCTGGGGAATTGGAGGTACTCAGGTTTAATCAGAGGAAGGGAAGGATATGTCCAATTCCTTGGATCAAATGTCCTTCACCAGAATCAAGGCACATCCCTTTAGGTGTCCCGTGGCTGAGTTGGTAGCGCACTCAGCTCACACACTAAGGTCCGGGGTTCGATCCCTGGTACGGCTGGAAATATCAGGAAGTGTTTCCTTAAGACACCTGCTGTCTATGTTCACTTTGTCTGATTTTCAGGGTTATCTTAGGTAATTTACACTCTATGATAACTGTACTTAGGTATACCTGTACCTAAATAACCTTACTTTATATATAGAATACACCACAGTATGAGTGAATATTTTATATATTTAAACTTTTGAAGAGGTGGGGAAGCCCTTCCTAGCACTGATTTATTAACTAATTATCTGCCCTCAATATCTCTCTAAAAAAAATGTATATTACATGCACAAAGCCTAAATTAAACTTACAAAAAAAAAAAATTCCTTCCAGGTTTGTTGATAGTAGAGTTGGAGTGAAGGGTTGTGACGGTCGAGGAAGGTTATATACAGAGTTGGAGTGAAGGGTTGTGACGGTCGAGGAAGGTTATATACAGAGTTGGAGTGAAGGGTTGTGACGGTCGAGGAAGGTTATATACATGTAAATACTGACATAAATTATATATATAAATCATTATACATTGGAAATAAAGTCACTTTATTTCCATTGTGTAATTACCTAAAACACAGGAAATATCTGAGTTGTTTTGAAGGACCCCAATGGAAGTAAGTCACTTTGATTAACTTTTTTGGGGGGATTAGTAAGTTTATTCAGGTATACACAATACATTTACATAGATCATCATACATAGCAGCATATGTGTAGAGAACCCAGGATAACCCAAAAAAGTCAGACTAAGTGACTTATTTCCATTGGGGTCCTTTATATTTCCATTAGGGTCCTTTATATTTCCATTGGGGTCCTTTATATTTCCATTGAGGTCTTTTATATTTCCATTGGGGTCCTTTATATTTCCATTGGGGTCCTTTATTTCCATTGGGGTTCTTTATTTCTATTGGGGTTCTTTATTTCCATTGGGTCCTTTATATTTCCATTGAGGTCCTTTATATTTCCATTGGGGTCCTTTATATTTCCATTGGGGTCCTTTATATTTCCATTGGGGTCCTTTATATTTCCATTGGGTCTTTTATTTCCATTGGGTTCTTTATTTCCATTGGGGTCCCTTATATTTCCATTGGAGTCCTTTTAGTAAGTAAGTAAGTAAGTTTATTAAGGTATACACAAATACAGTTACATAGATCATCATACATAGCAGCATATGTGTAGAGAACCTAGGATTTTATTTCCATTGGGGTCCTTTATTTCCATTGGGGTCCTTTTTATTTCCATTGAGGTCCTTTATATTTCCATTGGGGTCCTTTTATTTCCATTGGGGTCCTTTATATTTCCATTGGGGTCCTTTATTTCCATTGGGGTCTTTTATTTTCATTGGGGTCCTTTATATCCATTGGGGTCCTTTATTTTCATTGGGTCCTTTATTTCCATTGGGGTCCTTTTATTTCCATCGAGGTCCTTTATATTTCCAATGTGGTCCTTTATTTCCATTGGGGTCCTTTTATTTTCATTGTGGTCCTTTATTTCCATTGGGGTCCTTTTATTTCCATTTGGGTCCTTTATATCCATTAGGGTCCTTTATTTCTATTGGGGTCCTTTATTTCCATTGGGATCCTTTTATTTCCATTGGGGTCCTTCATATTTCCATTGGGGTCCTTTACATTTCCATTAAGATCCTTTATTTCTATTGGGGTTCTTTATTTCCATTGGGGTCCTTTTATTTCCATTGGGGTCCTTTATATCCATTAGGGTCCTTTATTTCTATTGGGGTCCTTTATTTCCATTGGGGTCCTTTTATTTTCATTGGGGTCCTTTATTTCCATTGGGGTCCTTTTATTTCCATTGGGGTCCTTCATATTTCCATTGGGGTCCTTTACATTTCCATTAGGATCCTTTATTTCCATTGGGGTTTTTTATTTCCATTGGGGTCCTTTATATTTCCATTGGTGTCCTTTTATTTCCATTGGGGTCCTTTATTTTCATTGGGGTCCTTTTATTTCCATTGAGGTCCTTTATATTTCCATTGGGGTCCTTTATATTTTCATTGGGGTCCTTTATATGAATTGGGGTTCTTTATTTCCATTGGGGTCCTTTTATTTCCATTGGGGTCATTTATATCCATTAGGGTCCTTTATTTCCATTGGGTCCTTTATTTCCATTGGGGTCCTTTTATTTCCATTGGGGTCCTTTTATTTCCATTGGGGTCCTTTAATTTCCATTCAAGTACAGGTACACATAACTATAATTATTATACATAGTGTAAATTACGTTAAGGTACGGTGCCCTGTGGCCTGGTGGCAAACGCTCTCACTTCACACAGTGAGGGTCCGGGTTCGATCCCGGCGAAGAAGTGGAAACATCGGATGTGTTTCCTTTACACCGGTTGTCTATGTTCACCCATCAGTGTAAAATGGGTACCTGGATGTTAGTGGACTGGAGTAGGTCGCATCCTGGGACAAAATGTACCTAATTTGCGGGAAATGCTCAGCATAACAAGGGTCCTTCTATATAGTAGTATGTCATTGATGTCAGCTATGGTCTGTATACCTTGTACATGTACCTGTCACACTCTAAGTGCTCTTCAGTCTTTCTTTTTACTGGCGACCAAGTTTTGTTGTAGCCAGCCTTACACACAGCCTTACACACAATGGATGTAATGGGCGAAAGGGACTACATAGTAGGAACAATTCAGTCTGAGGGCCATAAGGTGGTAATTGCTGTAATGTACAACCCGCCACAGAACTGCAGGAGGCCAAGAGAAGAATACGACGAGAGCAACAGAGCAATGGTAGACACACTAGCCGAGGTGGCCAGAAGAGCCCACATGGGAAGAGCAAAGTTACTAGTTATGGGTGATTTCAATCACAAGGAGATTGATTGGGAAAACCTGGAGCCCCACGGGGGTCCTGAATCATGGAGAGCCAAGATGATGGATGTGGTACTGGAAAACCTCATGCATCAACATGTTAGAGACACTACCAGAGAGAGGTGGGGATGATCCAGCAAGACTGGACCTAGTATTCACCTTGAGTAGTTCGGACATCGAGGATATCACGTATGAAAGGCCCCTTGGAGCTAGTGATCATTTGGTTCTGTGTTTTGATTATATAGTTGAGCTACAAGTGGAGAGGGGAGCAGGAATAGGAAGGAAGAAACGAAACTACAAAAAGGGGGACTACACAGGCATGAGGAACTTCCTACAAGACGTTCATTGGGAGAGAGAATTGGCAAGAAAACCAGTAAAAGAAATGATGGAATATGTGACAACCAAATGCAAAGAGGCAGAGGAGAGGTTTGTCCCCAAGGGAAACAGAAGTAATGGGAAGACCAGAACGAGTCCTTGGTTCACCCAGAGGTGTAGGGAGGCAAAAACTAAGTGTAATAGAGAATGGAAAAAGTACAGAAGACAAAGGACCCAGGAAAATAAAGAGATTAGCCGAAGAGCCAGAAACAAATATGCACAGGTAAGAAGGGAGGCTCAGCGACAATATGAAAATGATATAGCATCAAAAGTCAAGTCTGACCCGAAGCTGTTGTATAGCCACATCAGGAGGAAAACAACAGTCAATGACCAGGTAATCAGGCTGAGGAAGGAAGGTGGGGAGTTCACAAGAAACGACCAAGAGGTATGTGAGGAGCTCAACATGAGATTTAAAGAAGTATTTACAGAGGAGACAGGAAGGACTCCAGGAATTCAGAATAGGAAGGTATACCAACAAGTGCTGGATGAAATACACACAACCGAGGAGGAGGTGAAGAAGCTGCTATGTGAACTCGATACCTCAAAAGCGGTGGGACCGGACAACATTTCTCCGTGGGTCCTTAGAGAGGGAGCAGAGATGTTGTGTGTGCCACTAACAAAAATCTTCAACACATCCATTGAAACTGGGCAACTACCTGAGGCGTGGAAGATGGCAAATGTAGTCCCATTTTTTAAGAAAGGAGACAGACACGAGGCATTAAACTACAGACCTGTGTCACTGACGTGTATAGTATGCAAAGTCATGGAGAAGATCATCAGGAGGAGAGTGGTGGAGCACCTAGAAAGACACAAGCTTATAAACGACAACCAGCACGGTTTCAGGGAAGGAAAATCCTGTGTCACAAACCTACTGGAGTTTTATGACAAGGTAACAAAAGTAAGACACGAGAGAGAGGGGTGGATAGACTGCATTTTCTTGGACTGCAAGAAGGTGTTCGACACAGTTCCTCACAAGAGGTTAATGCAAAAGCTAGAGGATCAGGCACACGTAACAGGAAAGGCACTGCAATGAATCATAGAATATCTGACAGGGAGGCAACAACGAGTCATGGTACGTGACGAGGTGTCAGAGTGGGCACCTGTGACGAGTGGGGTTCCACAAGGGTCAGTCCTAGGACCTGTACTGTTTTTGGTATATGTGAATGACATAACGGAAGGGATAGACTCAGAAGTGTCCCTGTTTGCAGATGATGTGAAGTTAATGAGACGAATTAAATCAGTTGAGGATCAGGCAGGACTACAAAGAGACCTGGACAGGCTACAAGCCTGGTCCAGTAACTGGCTCCTTGAATTTAACCCTACCAAATGTAAAGTCATGAATATCGGGGAAGGGCAAAGAAGACCGCAGACAGAGTATAGTCTAGGTGGCCAAAGACTGCAAACCTCACTCAAGGAAAAAGATCTTGGGGTGAGTATAATACCGAGGACATCTCCTGAGGCACACATCAATCAGATAACTGCTGCAGCATACGGGAGGCTGGCAAACCTAAGAATAGCGTTCCAATACCTCACTGAGGAATCATTCAAGACTCTGTACACCATATACGTCAGGCCCATACTGGAGTATGCAGCACCAGTTTGGAACCCACACCTGGTCAAGCACGTCAAGAAATTAGAGAAAGTGCAAAGGTTTGCAACAAGACTAGTCCCAGAGCTAAGGGGATTGTCCTACGAAGAAAGGTTAAGGGAAATCGGCCTGACGACAGTAGAGGACATGAGGGTTAGGGAAGACATGATAACGACATATAAAATACTGCGAGGAATAGATAAGATGGACAGATACCGATGGCATGGTGGCTAGCGCTCTTGCTTCACGCACGGAGGGCCCGGGTTCAATTCCCGGCGGGGCCGAAACATTTTCGAAGTGTTTCGTTACACACACACACACACATACATACAACAGGCCTAGTGTCTAATTGACATGTGCCTAGGACAAAATGGTAACTAACACACAGAGACAAGATGTTCCAGAGAGGGGACACAGAAACAAGGGGTCACAATTGGAAGTTGAAGACTCCTATGAGTCAAAGGGATGTTAGGAAGTATTTCTTCAGTCATAGAGTTGTCAGGAAGTGGAATAGCTTAGAAAGCGACATAGTGGAGGCAGGAACCATACATAGTTTTAAGACGAGGTTTGATAAAGCTCATGGAGCAGGGAGAGAGAGAGGACCTGGTAGCAATCAGTGAAGAGGCGGGGCCAGGAGCTATGAATCGACCCCTGCAACCACAAATAGGTGAGTACAAATAGGTGAGTACACAGCCCCGGTGGCCTGGTGGCTAAAGCTCTCGCTTCACGCACGGAGGGCCCGGGTTCAATTCCTGGCGGGGCGGAAACATTTCAAAGTATTTCCTTACACACACACACACACATACAACAGGCCTAGTGTCTAATCGACATGTGCCTAGGCCAAAATGGTAACTAACTAACTGAGTGTCCGTGGTTCAATCCCCGGCCCGGTAGAAACATTCGTTATGTTCCCTTACACCTGCTGTCCCTGTTCACCTAGCAGTAAGTATGTACCTGCTGTCACTGTTCACCTAGCAATAGGCACCTGGGTGTTAGTGGACTGGTGTGGGTGGCATCCTGGGGGACAAGATTGAAAGACCACAATGGAAATAAGACAGACAGTCCTCGATGACACACTGACTTTCTTGGGTTATCCTGGGTGGCTAACCCTCCCCTGGTTAAAAATCCCAACAAGTCTTATCTTAATCTTAACTGGATCCTGCTGACTGTAAGTAAATAAATAAGTTTATTTATGTACACCAAGTCCTGACACGAGGCTGGTACATGGTTATAAGATAAGATAAGATAAGATTTCTTCGGATTTTTAACCCGGAGGGTTAGCCACCCAGGATAACAAGAAAGTCAGTGCGTCATCGAGACTGTCTGTCTTATTTCTATTGGGGTCCAATCTTGTCCCCAGGATGCGACCCACACCAGTCGACTAACACCCAGGTACCTATTTGCTGCTAGGTAAACATGACAACAGATGTAAGGAAACACGTCGAAATGTTTCCACCCGCCGGAATCGAACCGGGCCCTCCGTGTGTGAAGCGAGGCTCTAGCCACCAGACCACCGTTATATCCATTATATCTTTAGTGTACTTAACAATGTGAATCATTATATCTTTAGTGTACTTAACAATGTGAATCATTATATCTTTAGTGTACTTAACAATGTGAATCATTATATCTTTAGTGTACTTAACAATGTGAATCATTATATCTTTAGTGTACTTAACAATGTGAATCATTATATCTTTAGTGTACTTAACAATGTGAATCATTATATCTTTAGTGTACTTAACAATGTGAATCATTATATCTTTAGTGTACTTAACAATGTGAATCATTATATCTTTAGTGTACTTAACAATGTGAATCATTATATATTTAGTGCACTTAACAATGTGAATCATTATATCTTTAGTGTACTTAACATAAATAATTATATTTTTAGTGTATTTCACAATATTTTATCAAATGCGAATCACACATTGTAACCTTAGCAAAGAAATAAAAATTGTATATTATCAGCATTGTTAATTATATAATAAGTGGGATGCTTGGCATAGAATTTATTAAAGCATCAGAATAGTGAATAAGATGGGACTGAGGACACCTCCTTGTGGGGTTCCTAATTCAAAGTATTCAAAGTCTTTAGTTACTCTTCTATGTCTTAGAACACAGGTGACGGAGAAGTTCTTACAAGTTAGTAAATAAGTTTATTTAGGCACATGTACACATAGGTACAATTATACATAGTGTAAATTATCTAATTGTTAAATTCTTAAACTAATTTTTAAATTCTTAAATGTTTAAATTTCAGTACCTCAATTTTGTAAACCTAGTTAATCACTACAATTACCTAACCTTACTATCAGTATAATAATTGTGTCACTATTGAGTAAGACCTATCATAAGACTGCCTGAAAAGCCTAGGCATACCTAGGCATATTATTGGCCATCTTGTAATATCTACTTCATAAAATGTATAATAATATAAGTACACCCCACTTTGTATATTACTAGAAATAAAGAATTTGAATTTGAATTTGAATTAGGATAAACCCCCCCCCCACACACAAAAAAAGTCGGACAATAATTACATGTCGGTTGAAAAGCAGAATTGAATATCAAATTTTACATAAAATTTTGTACATCTACTACAATCTTCATATGGTTAATGAACAACAAAACTAAGTAATTTTAATTTTTAATTTAAAAATATATAAGTACCTGAGGACGCTCAGATTTTCCTGCTTATTTTTCGCTGTAGTAATTTTTTTGATACTTGCAGTTACGAGTTATATTTTTTATTTTTTCCATTATCCATCTAAAATAAAACAAAATGGTTTTATCAATATAAAAAAAAACTACTTGAATCTTTTGTAATTAAGTTTTTTTTTTTCCAAAGACCCCAATGGAAATAAGTTACATTGTCTGACTTATTTTTTAGGGTTACACTAGGTAATTTACACATGCGTTATTATGTATAATAATTGTACTTATGTGGACCTGTACCTATATAAACTTACTTAATTACTTAATCATTCTTTTGTGAATGATGGTGGGGGGTTAAGGGGGGGTCAGTCAGCTGATCCCAAAACAACAACTACAACAACAACAACAACAGACTAACACGCATCCAACCACCAAATTTTCCCACTTGGAGGAACCTTCATTTTAAAAAGCCCCCAACTGGCACTTTATTGAGCAGGTGGCACTGCAGTGACAACCAGAGAGAGACATTTGATCTGGAAGGTTAATTACCAGTGTAGTGAGAGGCGAGGGTCAGCCATGGACACCGAGACTGCCCTACTCTGGGGCTTCCTCATACTCATCTTGCTCGTCCTGGCTACCATTATTGGTCTCCTGGTTCATTCTGGTCTCTTCATTCCTGTGGAGGTCAAAACTTGCAAGTGGGTACTCCAGCCAATTGTAACTTGTCCTCAATTTTCTTTTATAAATGTAAATCACTTTGACATTAAACTTATATTCATTAGTACGAGAAATTATCATAGAATTTTTTTTTAAATGTAATGTATCATATACATACATATACATTTATATATATATATATACATTTACATGCATTTACATATACATTTACATGCATTTACATATACATTTACATACATATATATACATTGTATGTAAACTATGCAAGAAAATGAAATCCTAAATCCATACATATACATATTCATGCATACATATATGTACACATACATTATATATATATATATATATATATATATATATATATATATATATATATAATGTACACATATACATATGTACACATACGTATATATGTACACATACATACATATGTATATGTACACATACATACATATGTATATGTACACATACATACATATGTATATGTACACATACATACATATGTATATGTACACATACATACATATGTATATGTACACATACATACATATGTATATGTACACATACATACATATGTATATGTACACATACATACATATGTATATGTACACATACATACATATGTATATGTACACACATATACATATGTACACATGTACATATGCAACGACAACTACGTGCATACATATGCATAATGCATATATACACATACATATATACACATGCATATATATACATGGATATGTACACATACATACACATGCATATATATATACACACACACCAGACACTCACACACACCAGACACACACACACCAGACACTCACACACACCAGACACTTACACACACCAGACACTCACACACACACACACCAGACACTCACACACACACACACACCAGACACTCACACACACACACACCAGACACTCACACACACACACCAGACACTCACACACACCAGACACTCACACACACCAGACACTCACACACACCAGACACTCACACACACACACCAGACACTCACACACACACACCAGACACTCACACACACACCAGACACTCACACACACACCAGACACTCACACACACACACCAGACACTCACACACACACCAGACACTCACACACACACACCAGACACTCACACACACACACAGACACTCACACACACACACCAGACACTCACACACACACACCAGACACTCACACACACACACCAGACACTCACACACACACACCAGACACTCACACACACACACCAGACACTCACACACACACCAGACACTCACACACACACACCAGACACTCACACACACACACCAAACACTCACACACACACCAGACACACACACACACACCAGACACTCACACACACACCAGACACTCACACACACACCAGACACTCACACACACACCAGACACTCACACACACACACCAGACACTCACACACACACACCAGACACTCACACACACACACCAGACACACACACCAGACACACACACACACACCAGACACTCACACACACACACCAGACACTCACACACACACACCAGACACTCACACACACACACCAGACACTCACACACACACCAGACACTCACACACACACAGACACTCACACACACACCAGACACACACACACCAGACACACACACACCAGACACACACACACACACCAGACACACACACACACACACCCGACACACACACACACACCAGCACACACACACACACACCAGACACACACACACACCAGACACACACACACACACCAGACACACACACACACCAGACACACACACACACACCAGACACACACACACACACCAGACACACACACACACACCAGACACACACACACACACCAGACACACACACACACACCAGACACACACACACACACACCAGACACACAACACACACCCAGACACACACACACACCAGACACACACACACACACACCAACACACACACACACACCAGACACACACACACACCAGAACACACACACACCAGACACACACACACACCAGACACACACACACACCAGACACACACACACACCAGACACACACACACACCAGACACACACACACACACCAGACACACACACACACCAGACACACACACACACCAGACACACACACACACACCAGACACACACACACACACACCAGACACACACACACACACACCAGACACACACAAACACACACACACCAGACACACACAAACACACACACACACACACACCAGACACACACCAGCACACACACACACACACCAGACACACCCCACACCAGACCACACACACAACACAGACACACACACACACAGACCAACACACACAGACACACACCAACACACACACACACACACCAGACACACACAAACACACACACACCAGACACACACAAACACACACACACACACACACCAGACACATACAAACACACACACACACCAGACACACACACAGACACACACACAGACACACACACACACACACACCAGACACACACACCAGACAAACACACACACCAGACACACACACACAAGCTCGACATCTGGTCTAGCAGTTGGCTTCTCGAATTCAATCCCTCCAAATGCAAAGTCATGAGGATCGGAGAAGGGCAAAGAAGACCGCTGACAGAGTACAAGCTAGGCGGACAAAGGCTACAAACCTCGGCAAAGGAGAAAGACCTTGGAGTGAGTATAACGCCAAGCACGTCTCCGGAGGCACACATCAACCAGATAACTGCGGCAGCATATGGGCGTCTGGCAAACCTTAGATTAGCGTTCCGTTACCTTAACAAGTAATCGTTCAAGACACTGTATACCGTATACGTCAGGCCCATACTAGAATATGCAGCACCAGCCTGGAACCCACACCTGGTCAAGCACGTAAAGAAACTAGAGAAAGTGCAAAGGTTTGCGACAAGGTTAGTTCCACAACTCAGGGGTCTGTCTTATGAAGAAAGATTGAGGGAAATAGGACTAACAACACTGGAGGAAAGAAGGGTCAGAGGAGACATGATAACGACATACAAAATACTGCGGGGAATTGACAAGGTAGATAGTGACAGGTTGTTTCAGAGAGGGAACACAGAAACAAGGGGACACAACTGGAAGCTGAAGACTCAGATGAGTCAAAGGGATGTCAGGAAACATTTCTTCAGCCACAGAGTAGTCAGGAAGTGGAATGGACTAGAGAAAGATATAGTGGAGGCAGGAACCATACATAGTTTTAAGACAAGGTATGATAAAGCTCATGGAGCAGGGAGAGCAGAGACCCAGTAGCAGACAGGGAAGAGGCGGGGCCAGGAGCTGAGTCTCGACCCCTGCAACCACAATTAGGTGAGTACAATTAGGTGAGTACTGAAAGTATGGTACAGCAGTGCTGATGGTATAATGAATAAGTGCGAGGAGTGGCATGAAAGCATAAAAGAGGCATCATCGGACATCATAGCTCTCACCGAAACAAAGTTCACATGAATGATAACAGATGCTATCTTTCAAATGGGATATCAGATCCTGAGGAAAGACAGAGGGAACAGAAGGGGTGGAGGAGTGGCACCTCTCATCAAAAACCGATGGGATTTTGATGAGCTAGAGAGAGGAGATAGAGGAGAAGCAAGAGACTTCATAATTGGAACACTTCAGTCTGGAGGTCCCAAGGTGATAATTGCAGTGATGTTTAACCCACCACAGAACAGCAGGAGGCCAATGCAAGAGTATGATGAGAGTAATAGAGCGATGGTTGACACACTGGCTGAAGTGGCCAGAAGGGCTCATGCGAGCAGGGCAAAGTTACTGATTGTGGGTGACTTCAATCACAAAGAAATTGACTGGGAGAACCTGGACCTAGTATTCATTGTATAATCATTGTATAATCATTGTATAATCATTGTGTCACTATTGAGTAAGACCTATCATAAGACTGCCTGAAAAGCCTAGGCATACCTAGGCATATTATTGGCCATCTTGTAATATCTACTTCCTAAAATGTATAATAATATAAGTACACCCCACTTTGTAATATTACTAGAAATAAAGAATTTGAATTTGAATATTGAGGTCATCACATATGAAAGACCTCTCGGGGCCAGTGACGACGTGGTTCTGAGCTTCGGATACATAGAGTTACAAGTGGAGAGGGAAGCAGGAAGGGCGGGACAAATGAAGCCAAACTACAAGAGACGGGACTACACAGGCATGTAGAATTTCCTGCACGGGGTTCAGTGGGAGAGAGAACTGGCAGGGAAGTCAGTAAACGAGATGATGGAATATGTGACAACAATATGCAAGGAAACTGAGGAGAGGTTTGTACCCAAGGATAACAGAAATAACAAGAAAGCCAGGATGAGCCCTCGGTTCACCCAAGGCCAATGCCAAGTGTGCTAGAGAATGGAAGAAGTATAGAAGGCAAAGGACCTAGGAGAATAAGGAGAGCAGTCATAGAGCAAGAAATAAATATGCACAGTTAAGAAGAGAGGCCCAGCGACAATACAAAAATGACATAGCAGCGAAAGCCAGATCTGCCCCGAAGCTGTTGTACAGCCACATCAGGAGGAAAACAACAGTCAAGGACCAGGTAATCAGGCTGAAGAAGGAAGGAGGGGAGATCACAAGAAACGGCCGAGAAGTATATGAGGAGCTCAACATGAGACTCAAAGAAGTGTTCACAGAAGAGACAGAAGGGATTTCTGAAACACGGAGAGGTGGGGTACACCATCAAGTGTTGGGCACAATACATACATGAAGAGGCTGCTAAGCGAACTAGATACCTCAAAGGCGATGGGGCAGGACAACATCTATCGATACAGGGCGACTACCTGAGGTATGGAAGACAGCAAATGTAGTCTCAGTCTTTAAAAAAGGAGACAGACACGAAGCATTAAGCTACAAACCAGTGTCACTGACATGTATAGTATGCAAAGTCATGGAGAAGATTTTCAGGAGAAGAGTGGTGGAGCACCTAGAAAGAAATGAGCTTATCAACATCAACCAGCACGGTTTCAGGGACAGGAAATCCTGTGTCACAAACCTACTGGAGTTCTATGACAGGGTGACAGCAGTAAAACAAGAGAGAGAGAGAGAGAGTGGTGGGTAGATTGCATTTTCTTGGACTGTAAGAAGGCTTTTGACACAGTTCCACACGAGAATAGTGCATAAGCTGGAGGACCAGGCAGGTATAACAGGGAAGGCACTGCAATGAATTAGGGAATACCTGTCGGGAAGACAACATCGAGTCATGGTATGTGGCGAGGTGTTGGAGTGGGCGCCTGTGACAAATGGGATTCCACAAGAGTCAGTCCTAGGACCGGTGCTGTTTCTGGTATTTGTGAACAACATGCCGGAAGGAATAGACTCAGAAGTGTCCCTGTTTGCACATAATGTGAAGTTGACAAGAAGAATTCAGTCGGACGAGGACCAGGCAGAACTACAAAGAGATCTGGACAGGCTGCAGGCCTGGTCCAGCAACTGGCTCCTGGAGTTCAACCCCACCAAGTGCAAAGTCTTGAAGATTGGGGAAGGGCAAAGAAGACCGCAGATGGAGTACAGTCTAGGGGGCCAGAGACTACAAGCCTCACTGAAGGAAAAGGATCTTGGGGTGAGTATAACACTGGGCACATCTCCTGAGGCGCACATCAACCAAATAACTGCTGCAGCATACGTGCACCTAGCAAACCTTTAGAACAGCATTCCGCCATAATAAGGATTCGTTCAGGACCCTGTACACTGTGTACGTTAGGCCTATATTGGAGTATGCAGCACCAGTTTGGAACCCACACCTAGCCAAGCACGTAAGGAAACTAGAGAAAGTGCAGAGGTTTCCAACAAGGCTAGTTCCAGAGCAAAGGGGAATGTCCTATGAAGAAAGGTTAAGGGAAATCGGCCTGATGACACTGGAGGACAGGAAGGTTAGGGGAGACATGATAACGACATACAAAATACTGTGGGGAATAGATAAGGTGGACAGAGACAGGATGTTCCAGAGATGTGACACAGAAACAAGGGGTCACAATTGGAAGTTGAAGACTCAGATGAGTCAAAGGAATGTTAGGAAGTATTTCTTCAGCCATAGAGTAGTCAGGAAGTGGAATAGTCTAGCAAGTGAAGTAGTTGAGGCAGGAACCATACATAGCTTTAAGACTAGGTATGATAAAGCTCATGGAGCAGGGATAGAGAGGACCTAGTAGCGATCAGTGAAGAGGCGGGGCCAGGAGCTGAGTCTCGACCCCTGCAACCACAAATAGGTGAGTACACATGCACACACAGTACAGTCTAGGGGGCCAGAGACTACAAACATCACTCACGGATGTTCCAGAGATGGGACACAGAAATAAGGGGTCACAATTGGAAGTTGAAGACTCAGATGAGTCAAAGGGATATTAGGAAGTATTTCTTCAGTCATAGAGTTGTCAGGAAGTGGAATAGTCTGGAAAGTGATGTAGTGGAGGCAGGAACCATACATAGTTTTAAGACGAGGTGTGATAAAGCTCATGGAGCAGGGAGAGAGAGGACCTAGTAGCGGTCAGTGAAGAGGCGGGGCCACGAGCTGAGTCTCGACTCCTGCAGCCACAAATAGGTGAGTACACGCACACACGCACTCATATACAACAGGCCTAGTTTCTAATCGATATGTGCCTAGGACAAAATGGTAACTAACACACACACACATATACACGTACACACACACACACACACACATATACACGTACACACACACACACACACACATTTATTTATTTACTGTTTTTATTTATTTATATTTATATAAAGAAATACTGCAGCATGATCTGACCTCAGTCCCAGGGTTTCTCTACTACACCACCATGCCTCATAACATTGTGTGGCCAGCAGGATCACTGTCTATTATCTTGCTTATTTGCAGGAGTTTTATGAGTAGTTGAGATAAAACAAGTAAGACAGAACTAGGTGTATTTCATTTTCTTAGGCTGCAAGAAAGCATTTGGTACAGTACCACATCAAGGATTAGTCCAAGAATTAGAGGAAGAGGGAGGGTTAAAAGGCAGAGTGCTCCATTGGGTCAGGCAGTGCCTGAATAGCAGAGAGCAGAGAGTAGCAGTAAGGGATGAGACATTAAAATGGGGAGAGTAAGAAGAGGAGTTCCCCAAGGATCAGCACTAGCACCACTGATGTTTCTAATATGTGAACATCCTACTTGCAGGAATTGAACCCTTAAGTACCACTGTTTGCAGGTGATGTAAAACTATTGAGAAGAATAAAAACAGGAGAGGACAGTGATAAACTCCAGAGTCTCTGCAGACCGGAGATATGGTCGAACAAGTACTTTTTGGCTTCTCTGTTTCAAGGTCATTCGGGTTGAAGAAGATGTGGGCAGACTAGCCAGAGTATAGCATGGGCAGAGAGAAGCTGCAGATATGAGTGAAGAGGATCTTGGGGCAAATGTAATTCCAAGCATTTCACCAGAAATACACATTAACCATATAATGTCAGTGGCATATGTAAGATTACCAAACCTTTCAAATGTCAATAAAAAATCCTTCAGAACCTTATGTACAACACATGTTAGGCCAATCATAGTACCAAGTCCCAGCAGGGAGCTCACACCCAGTCAAGTACCTAAGGAAGCTCAAAAAGGTCCAGAGGTTTGCAACCAAGTAAGTACCAGAACTGAGAGGAATGTGCTACGAGGAAAGGTTGAAGGAAATGAACCTGATAACCTTGGAGGATAAAGGATACAAGGGGGACGTGATTAAGGCATACAGAGTCTTAAGGGGAACTAATAGAGTAGATAAGAACAGACTGTTTGAATTAAGAGGGCCATTATCAAGGAATCATAGGTGTAAGCTTAAGATGCAGATGAGCCATTGGGATGTATGGAGGTACTATTTCTTTAGTGTCAAGGTAATCACTTGGATAAGGCAGTGGTGGAGGTAAACTCAGTGCACAAATTGCAAAGCAAATGTGAAATTATTTTTAAAGAAGTGGTATTAAATACTGGATTATATTACTTGTTATGCAGTAACCAAGAAAGTCATATTAAACAGATCTTACAAGAAGTATATGTTTCTCATTCAATATTGATATAACCTATACCATAAGTGAAATTACAGTAATCATCATGAATTAAATTTATGCATAACAAAAGTAATTTTATTCATATTTCAGAAAGACATAAAAAGCAAAACCCCAAAAAATACCCTGTATCAAATATGTTTCTCACTTTTAGGCCTGACATTGGTGAGGTTTATATTGCCTACAAATTTGCCCGTGGTCCATACAAGGAATCTGGAACATTATTTACTCAAGTCCATACCCTTCTTCCTGAGTATCGTACCATTGGAGTGTACTATGATGATCCTAAAATGGTAAGAAACTTTTGAGGGTACATTTATCTTTGTGTATATTCCTTGTCATCTTAACACATGTACTGTAATACAGTGGACCCCCGGTGTTCGTGATTTTTTCGTTTCAGAATGCTGTTCAAGTGCCATTACCAAATGAATTTATTCCCATAAGGAATAATGTAAATTAGACTAGTCCTTTTAGACCCCCAAAAATACACTTACAAAAGCACTTACAAAAATACACTTGCATAATTGTTCAAGTTTGGAGCATCAAGAACACTTGGGGTCCACTGTATTTTTATTGTGAAAACATATGATATATTTTATAGTTAACCAGCATTACTTATCCATATTACTGTGTGAAACTACAAATCATAATATATTTTCATTACAGAGACAGTCACACAAACTTCGCTACATTGTGGGTGTCATCCTCTCGGAAAATGGCAACCCCGTGACGCCAGAACACCGGAAGTTGTTGGAAGAGAATGGTTATGAGTTTGCTACTTTCCCAGCCATTGATCATGCAGTCCAGGCAACCTTCCCATTCAACAGCACAATTTCCATCATTGTGGCTATTATGAAGGTGTATCCTGCTCTTCGTGAATACGTTGGTTTGTAAACCAGAGAAGTTTAGCATTTTTTATGCCTCTGCCAGATAGTGACCGGGGCATTTATCATTTACACTAAATGTTCTTATGGAAGATCAGTACAACAGTAAGTAGATAGACTGCAGGTACCTCAGTGATGTACCGTTCTACAGGACTGTCAGGAGTATGATATGGAAACCTGTTACAGTAATAGTTTTTGCATGATGACTGGATTGTCGTGTAACAATTGGTACAGTATATTGTAGATTACCAAAAAGTTGATAAGTAAGACACATGTGCAACATTGTCTGAAACCTGTTTTGCAGCCTTCTTCAGTCATATACAGCAAGCATGTGTGAACGTGTTAGATAGGAGTGAATGGAGACGAATGGTTTTTGGGACCTGATGAGCTGTTGGAGTGTGAGCAGGGTAACATTTTGTGAAGGGATTCAGGGAAACCAGTTAATTGATTTAGTTGGATTTGAGTCCTGGAAATGGGAAGTACAATGCCTGTACTTTAAAGAAGGAGTCTGGGATAGTGACAGCTGGGAGGGACTTATTCTCAGCTGTCGTATCTGAGCGCCTCTGCAAAGACAGTGATTATGTATGAGTGTGGTGAAAGTGTTGAATGATGATGAAAGTATTTTCTTTTTGGGGATTTTCTTTCTTTTTGGGTCACCCTGCTTTGGTGGGAGACAGCCGACTTGTTGAAAAAAAAAAAATTCTTGGAATGGTTTCAACCGGAGCAAGAATTATCAGTCCAGTAGATAAAGAATGCACATAAGAATGTATAAAGGACTTGTGAGTTTAAAGGTTAAAGGAGTTGGTAATGGTGGTGTGTTGTCTGAACTTGAAGTTCACCCTGATTTAATGGACTAATAGGAGGGAGTGGATGTCCATTAAACCTGAATGAGATTGTTTTTAAAAAGATAGTACCATAAAGGATAATTCTGGATTTAATAAACTTTTCTGTTAAATACAGAAAAATAATTTACCCAGTAAACTGCAACAAAAACAGATGATTCTGTATTTAATGGACAAAGTTCTTTAAATCTGAAGTCAATTTACCCAGTGGATTTAACATATCTTGTCTATTATTTCAGGATGTTAAATGACCACAGATTTTGTACATTAAATCCAAATTCCATTAAAACTGGGTCCATTAAATCGAGGTTTTACTGTATTTAATAAGTTCATATGGAAACTTATTGTTAATCATTCTACAGTACTAGTATATAATTTAGTCTTAAGAAATTGGTATTTAGTTTTTTAATTTATAATAATAATAATAATTTTTTTGTGTGTTATAAAATTAATGTACAACTTTTGAGTTTAGTCAATATTAGATGGGTAACTGCTTCAGTATAGCCTCACTGTTGTTTAGGGAATATCATAGACCACTATAGTATTTGTTGAGTATATCAATGTTGGGAATAGGAAGCCCATGGATTATCTAGGTTTTGTTATCTGAGAGTAGGGCTACATATGCAATCACTTATCCAGGTAACTTGACTTGAGTAATGTTCACCTGATCCATACAGTCACTGAGAATTTTTAATATAGCTTTGTTGCTCCTTGCTTGTACCTTATTTGGTGGTGGGTGTAGAGGTAGATGTTATGTTGATGCACTTTTGAAAAGACAGCCAGGGAGTGAATGATGGTGAATGAATTTCCTCCTTTGGGTGTCCCTGCCTTGGTGGGAAATGGCTGATGTATTAAAAAATGTGTTGTGTATTAAGAAAAACTCTAGTTTCCCTTCAAAACGAATAAATCTTTCGCCTTTTACTATTAAGAAATTTTTATTACAAGGTAAATTTCTTGTTTTCAGAGCTGCGTAGTTTATGTGCTCATCCATTCCTCGAGGTGTACGATAATCAGAGGTCCGAGATCAAATTTATCGGTCCCCTTGCTCGCCAGGATGACTTCTACGTACCAGAAGTTCAGCAGGAGGAGGAGGAGGAGGATCGACAGGTAACTATTACGTATCTGTATTTACAGAATATACCTGTTCATTAGTTAACTTCAGATGCCTATGAAGTATTGTAACTTGAATATTTATTGATGTTTAGAAAATTATATTTACGGTTTATTGAATTTTTCCAAAAGCATCTGTGCTGTACTGTGGACTGTACATTTATTTAGAACATTAAATATGCAGAAAACTTTGATATAACAGACTAATGGAGGTGATTGTCCAAGTGTCCGTTAAATCAGAATGTCAAAAAATTGGAATACAGGCGGGCCCTGCTAATACAGCAGGTTAGGTTCTGGGCTACTGCTGTAAAGTGAAAAATGCTGTAAAGTGAAACTTTTTTTTCTTTCTTTCTTTTTTTCACTTTCAAATGCATATAAAAGCCTGTTAATATGTTTACACTATGATATATTAAGTGAGCAATACAGCTAGGACTAAAAAATGTATATACAGTACACACGTTACTTTTTTTTTTTTTTTCAACAAGTCGGCCGTCTCCCACCGAGGCAGGTGAGTGGTGAATATAATTATTGTAGAAGTCTGAGTAAATGAAGACTAGGTATAATTGAAAAAACCATAGCATTGGCAAAATGCCGTAAAGTGAACCACTGTGAAGTAGGCCCCTACTGTACATTGCACTTAAAAACTCCTACTGTATACCTAAATACTGTACTCTACACACAGTTTGCAGAAATATTGCAATAAACATTAAAAATAAAGGAGTTAAAAGTACAATTTACCCAGTGGATTTTGCCCATAATTTTAAAAAGTCCATGATATTGAGGGTTTAATGTGCAATAATTGTGATAGACTTGCATGTCTAGTAAGGTAGCTATTGAAAGAGTGATGAGGGTGTTTTCTTCTTTGGGTTGCTCTAATTTGGTGGGTAATTACTGTTGTGGTAATAAAAGTATATTTTTGAAACTATATTGATATTGCAACATTGAGTTAAAGGTTAGTCCTGTCCTGCCTTGCTTGCTGTGTCCTGTCTGTCATGCCTTTTCTTTCCTGTCTTGTCCTGTACTCCCTGCTCTGTCCTGTCCTATCCTGCCTACTCTGGCTTTTGCTGCCCTGCCTTCTCTGGCCTGCCCTGCCTGCTCTGGCTTGTCCTGCCCTGCCTGCTCTGGCCTGTCCTGCCCTGCCTGGTCTGTCCAGCCCTGCATGCTCTGGCCTGTCCAGCCCTCCCCCCACTGACTTGCCATGCTCTGCCTTCTCTGGCTTGTCCTGCCCTGCCTTCTCTGGCTTGTCCTGCCCTGCCTTCTCTGGCCTGTGCAGCCCTGCCTTCTCTGGCCTGTGCATCCCTGCCTGCTCTGACCTGTCCAGCCCTGCCTTCTCTGGCCTGTCCAGCCCTGCCTTCTCTGGCTTGTCCTGCCCTGCCTTCTCTGGCCTGGCCTTTTCTGCTTTGCCTTCTCTGGCCTGTCTTGTCCTGCCCTGCCTGCTCTGGCCTGTCCTGCCCTGCCTGCTCTGGCCTGTCCTGCCCTACCTGCTCTGAATTGTCCTGTCCTGCCTGCTCTGGCCTGTCCTGCCCTGCCTTTTCTGGCCTGTCCTGCCCTGCCTTCTCTGGGCTGTCCTGCCCTGCCTGCTCTGGCTTGTCTTGCCCTGCCTGCTCTGGCCTGTCCTGTCTTCTCTGGTCTGTCCCACTTTGCCCTGCCTTCTCTGGGCTGTCCTGGACTGCCTGCTCTGGCTTGTCCTGCCTTGCCTGTTCTTGCTTGTCCTGCCCTGCCTGCTCTGGCTTCTCCTGCCCTGCCTGTTTTGGCTTGTCATGCCCTGCCTGTTCTTGCTTGTCCTGCCCTGCCTGCTCTGGCTTGTCCTGCCCTGTTTGCTCTGGCTTGTCCTGCCTTATTTGCTCTGGCTTGTCCTGCCCTGCCTTCTCTGGCCTGTCCTGACCTCCCTGCCTTGTCCTGCCCTGCCTTCTCTGGCCTGTCCTGACCTCCATGCTCTGTCCTGCCTGCTCTGGCTTGTCCTGCCCTGCCTCGTCTTTTCTGCACTGCCCTGCCTGCTCTGGTTTGTCCTGCCCTGCCTTCTCTGGCTTGCCCTGCCCTGCCTGCTCTGGCTTGTTCTGCCCTGCCTTCTCTGGCTTGTCTTTCCCTGCCTACTCTGGCCTGGCCTTTCCTGCCATGTGCCTTCTCTTGCCTGTCTTGCCCTGCCCTGCCTGCTCTGGATTTTCCTGCCCTGCCTTCTCTGGTCTTTCCTGCCCTGCCTTCTCTGGTCTTTCCTGCCCTGCTCTTCTTTTTCTGGCCTGTCTTGCCCTGCCTTCTCTGGTCTGTCCTGCCGTGCCTGCTCTGGCCTGCCCTGCCCTGCCTTCTCTGGTCTTTCCTGCCCTGCTCTTCTTTTTCTGGCCTGTCTTTCCCTGCCTGCTGTAGCTTGTCCTTCCCTGCCTGTTCTGGCTTGTCCTGCCGTGCCTGCTCTGGCTTTTCCTGCCCTGCTTTCTCTGACCTTTCCTGTTCTGCCTGCTCTGGGCCATCCTGCACTTCCTGCTCTATCCTGTCCTACCCTGTCCTGCCTGCTCTGGCCTGTCCTGCCTGCTCTGGCCTGTCCTGCCTGCTCTGGCCTGTCCTGCCTGCATGTCTTCTCTGCCTCTGGAGATATCAGGCTGAAGTCTGTGCTTGCTTACCACTCCTAAAACAAAAAATATCCAAGGGGAGGTTGGGTGTTCTGACATCTTGGAGTGAATTACCATAAAACCATGTACAGTGGTACCTCGAGTTACGATATTTTTTCGTTCGAGAATGCTGTTCAAGTGCCATTACCAAACGAATTTATCCCCATAAGGAATAATGTAAAATAGACTAGTCCTTTTACACCCCCAAAAATATACCTACAAAAGCTTTTAAAAAAATAACCTTACATAAAAGGGCGATTTTGGGGACCATCGTAACTCGAGGTACCACTGTATTTTGGGGTTTGAGTTACAATAGTTTTGAGGTACAATACATCTTCTGAAATGGGTTAATATTGTAACTCGAGGGACCACTCTTATTACCATTATAGTTAAGATCTAACTTTTGACAATTCTAAGGCTGAAAAAATCATTCCTAATATTCCTCTGACTCATCTGAGTTTTCAGTTTCCAGTTGTGCGCTCTTCTTTCAATTGCTCATCTCTGAAACAGACTGTCCCTGTTCACCTTGTCAATTCCTCTCAGTATTTTGTATGTCGTCATCATATTTTCCCTTAGTCCTGTCCGCCAGTGTCATGAGTTCGAGTTCCCTTAACCTTTCCTCATAGCTTAACCTCCTCTCTTTAGCTTCAGGATTAGTCTTGTTGCAAACCTCTGCACTTTCTCCAATTTCTAGATGTGCTTGACCAGGTGTGGGTTTCTTCCGTAGAGGTGCTACATACAGTGGTCCCTCGGTTTTCGCCGAAAATTCGTTCCAGAATGCTGCTCAAGTGCCATTACCGAACGAATTTACTTCCTTAAGAAATAATGTCACGTAAGTTGGTCTATTTCAGACCCCCAAAAATACACTTGCAACAGCACTTACGAAAATACACTTACATAAATGTTCGAGTTTGGAGATGCACGAAAACCGAGGGACCACTGTACTCCAATACGGGCGTGACGTACACAGTGTGCAGTGTTATGAATGACTCCTTACTTAGGTGTCGAATCACTATTCCTAGATTTGCCAGATGTGCATTTGCTGCAGCAGAAAAGGATTATTAATTAAGATTAATCATATCAAGTTCAGGCTTTTTTGCATTTATAAAAATATTTTACCAGGTACAGTATTCTAAGCCTATGGCTTTTTATGAAGACTGTTGGAAAGTTTTGAGTTTAATACTTATCTGAGTCCTAGATGTGGGACACAGTGCTTGCACTCTGAAGGAGGGGTAGGAATGCTGTAGTTTGAAGGGTCATTGTATTGTGGTGCCTGCACACATCTGGCAAGACGATTATTGAATGAGTGGCGTTGGATGTGTATCCTTTTTTAGGTCATCCAACCTTGGTAGGAGACAGCCATTGTGTTAAAAATGTTAATCTTATTGCTTACCTTAACACAGGTATTAGTAGGGTATTGATGGCATACATATCTAAGAATGACAAATCTTGTGTGCTTTCATACTTTTTATAAGCATCATGTATAGACAAGCCTCTCATAACAGATTTAGGTAGCCTGCTTTTATTAGAACACTCATCATAATTTTTTTTTTCAACGAACCGTCCGCATCTCACTGAGGCAGGGTGACCTAAAAGGAAAACAAAAGTTTCTCTTTTTAAATTTAGTAATGTATACAGGAGATGGGGTTAGTAGCCCCTTGCTCCCAGCATTTTAGTCACCTCTTACAATGCACATGGTGACATGGTGCACATGGCTTATGGAGGAAAAATTCTGTTCCATTTTCTTATGGAGATAAGAGGAAATAAACAAGAATAAGAACTATTAAGAAAATAGAAGAAAACCCAGAGGGCTGTGTATATATATGCTTGTACATGCACATGTAGTGTGACCTAAGTGTAAATAGAAGTAGCAAAACGTACCTGAAATTTTGCAAGTTTATGAGACAGAAAAAAAGACACCAGCAATCCTACCATCATGTAAAACAATTACAGGTTTCCATTTTACACTCACTTGGCTGGACGGTAGTACCTCCTCGAGTGGTTGCTGTCTAATATTTATAACCCAAAATTATTAGAACATGGCTCAAGCTTGTACTTAACATTTAACATGGCAAAAATTGAGTTTTGGTTGGTTCCCAAACAAAAAAATTTCCTCCCTGCCATGAAAAATTTAAAATCTGGCTGGTTCCTGCATGGAAAATTTTTCTCTGCACTGTAAACATCTCCATTGCTTTAGGGGGATGCCTAGCTTCACTCCCCAGCCCCCTCTACTCTGTTTACACCCACAGCCTATCCACATGGTCAGTTTGTGGACATGTCTCATATCATTCTAGCTCTCATGTTTGTCACTTCATATTTTGGATATTTTCATCACCCCATCTCATTTACGGATATTAGTGCTGTATGGAACTGGTAGGTGGTAGTAGCCACAATGCGAAATATGTATTACTACAATAAGTGATAGTGAAAGGTGGCGATAGATGGTGTAGGTGGTGATAGTAAAAGTGGTGTTAGGTGGTAATAGTGGTGATAGTTGGTGTTAAGTGATGATAGTGCTGGAAGGTGGTCATAGGTGATAGGGCTGATAGGTTGTGGAGGTGGTAGCAGCCACAATATGAAATATTACTGCCATAAGTGATGGTGAAAGGTAGTTTTAGGCGATAATAGTGGTGGTAGGTGATGATAATTGATTGTGTTAGGTTAACTATATTATTTTTGACAAAATGTTATATATACTTAAATAGCCCAATTTTACATAAAGCACTGATTTCAGGAACTTAAATACTGTTATGTGAGGTTTTCCTGTACTCTTATTATATACAGAGTGATGAAGCTTTGCTCTATTTTTTCCATTACTGTAAATCTACATTTACTGTATTTATGTGGCATTGTAGTAGGCGATACATGATAAATAAAATTTCAACTTTATTCACACAATAGGATGAATATGATGACCGCACAGAAAATTCCAGTCGTTCCTGGGATGAGTCGGCTTCCTTCGTGAGAGGTACGTACGAAATTGTCATGTCATAAACATTGCTAGCAGAATAAGACATGTTAAAACATCAGTTAACATAAGTGCCACAAAATATAAGCATAAAAGCATCTTAATGACTGTTGTTGCTCTTTCTTATTGTAGCCTGTGAACCTGATTTACCTTTAATAAAACTGTTCTGTAGAGTGTAAAGTACAGCTCCCAACTCGAACAATTATGTAAGTGTATTTTTGTAAGTGCTTTTGTAAGTGTATTTTTGGGGGTCTGAAATGGACTAATCTAATTTACATTCATCCTTATGGGAACAAATTCGTTCGGTAACGGCACTTGAACAGCATTGTGGAACGAATTATTGACGAAATCCGAGGGTCCACTGTATGGTCAGAATTCTACACAAATAACCTCACGTAGGAGACTGAAACCTATGATGGTCTGACTTGGACTAAAATGTGGTCATAAGGTTTTTTTCCTATACTGTATAATAGGTTATTTGTGCATTCTTTTTATTCTTTATGGTCAGAATTTATTCATGCCGAGAATGCACGTTTAACCCGTAAACGGTCCAAACGTATATATACGTTAGTACCGTTACTGCCCCAAACGTATATTTACATTTTATTTTTCCTGCCTCCAAATTTGGTACGATTGACCTGAGATGCCTGGTCAGCATAGAATGGGTCTTAGCCCTTGGTGTGCACTGTATTAAAAAAATCTGGGACCACTTAGTACCTTGTGGGAGCACCAGTTCAATTGAGCGCCAGCTAGAGCAAACAGCGTGGCAAACACCTGGGATTCACTGATTTCATGTACAGTGGACCCCCGGATTACGTCATTATTTTGTTCCAGAATGCTGTTCAAGTGCCGTTACCAAACGAATTTGTTCCCATAAGGAATAATGTAAATTAGATTAGTCCTTTTAGACCCCCAAAAATACACTTACAAAAGCACTTACAAAAATACACTTACATAATTATTCGAGTTTGGAGCAGTACGTAAACCGGGGGTCCACTGTAGTATTAACTCTCCCATTTTAAGGGGAAAGTGATGATGACCCCGAGTTTAGTGGCTCTGAGGTGGATGTGGCCATAAGTGGTCGAGGAAATATCAAAAACCTTGATAATAACAAATGTGCAGCATTTGTGCAACATCCTTTCAGAATGTCTTATAACCTATGCCTGTCTATCTTTGTATGTCTGTCTCTGTCTATCTCTTTCTATCTGACTCTGTCTATCTCTGTCTCACAGGTACACAAATACAATTATACATAGTGTAAATGTCCTAGGATAACCCAAAAAATCCAGCCAGTGCTATACTGTGCTTGTAGATATAATGTGTAAACATGACTGGCAAATACGTATTTACACTTGCTCAGGAACCAGACGTGTTGGTTCAGGAGTGGATTTCTCTGAGACTGGTGAGCAAGACGCTAGACGGACAGACAGATGGACAGAGAGCTTGACAGACAGACAGATAGACAGAGAGCTTGACAGACAGGCAGATAGACAGAGAGCTTGACAGACAGGCAGATAGACAGAGAGCTTGACAGACAGACAGAAAGCTTCACAGATAGACAGAGAGCTTGACAGACAGATAGACAGAGAGCTTGACAGACAGATAGACAGAGAGCTTGACAGACAGATAGACAGAGAGCTTGACAGACAGATAGACAGAGAGCTTGACAGACAGATAGACAGAGAGCTTGACAGACAGATAGACAGACAGATATGTTTGTGTAACAGTGAAAACAGAGGAGGATGCTCATCAAATGTCACCCCTTATCTTATCACTGTCAGCAGTGGACTGACTTGTCTTACATCATGCTTCAAGGGAACTTATTATTCTTCTTATTATTATTTTTATTATTATTATTATATACTCCCACGTATCCAAAACATTGCTGGGACCTATAAATACAGTGGTACCTCGACTTACGATATTAATCCGTCAGAGAGGGCATATTTTAAGGCGAAACAATCGTTACACGAATCAATTTTCCCCATAAGAAATAATGGAAATAAATTTAATCCGTCCAAGACTTCCAAAAGTAGTTAAATAAAATATTTTTTAGAACTTTTTGACATTAAATAATACAGAATTTAATGAATAATACCTAAATACACATGTAAATATTGTACAATAACATGTCACTTACATTTATTGAAGAGTTGTTGATGTGTGGAGGACTGGAGGAGGGAAGAAGGTGGAGTAGTATTCTAGTGTTTGGAAGGGGAATCCCCTTCCATTAACACTGCAGGTACCAAGTCCTTTTCTGGGGTTACTTCCCTTTTTCTTTTAATGCCACTAGGACCAGCTTGAGAGTCACTGGACCTCTTTCTAACAATAAATTTGTCCAGGGAGCTCTGTGTCTGGCGATTCTTTAACACATCCCTGAAATGACACACCACTGTGTCATTGTACAGGTTGCCAGCACGGCCTGCAACAGCATGGTTAGGGTGATATTCATCCATAAATGCTTGCACATCACTCCATTTGGCACAGATCTCCCTAATCCTTGAAGAAGGCACCTTCTTCCATCTTGGTTCCACCTCCTCCTCCTCTGAACCATTGTCCTGACCACTGGTCTCTTGTTCCAGTGGCTGTTGAAGCTCTTGCAGATCTTCAGTGGTTAGCTCTTCCTTGTGCTCCTCCACCAACTGTTCCACATCCTCACCACTCACCTCTAACCCCAAAGACTTGCCCAATTCCACAATTTCTTCCACAACAGGCTCAGGCTCAGGCTCAGGGTTCTGAGGCTCAGCCCCAAAACCTTCAAAATCCCTCTCTAGGACACAGTCTGGCCACAATTTTCTCCAGGCAGAGTTCAAAGTCCTGGTAGTCACTCCCTCCCAAGCCTTACCTATAAGGTTTACACAATGCAGCATATGGAAATGTTTTTTCCAAAATTCTCTTAGGGTTATATTCATGTCTCTGGTCACATCAAAGCACTTTTGAAACATTGCTTTGGTGTAGAGTTTTTTAAAGTTGGAAATGACCTGCTGGTCCATGGGCTGGAGGAGAGGAGTGGTATTAGGGGCAAGAACTTCACTTTGATGAATTTAAACTCCTCCACAATTTTCTCTACCAAGTTTGGAGGATGACAAGGAGCATTGTCCATTATCAGGAGGCACTTAAGTGGCAAATTATTGTCCAATAGATATTTCTTCACACTGGGGCCAAACACGCCATTGAACCAATCTAAGAAAATGTCCTTTGTGACCCATGCCTTTTGTTAGACCTCCACATCACACACAAGTTAGACTTGCTGACACCGCATCTGCCAAACACTCGGGATTTTCAAAAGATACAGCAGTAAAGGCTTCACTTTGCAATCACCACTGGCATTAGCACAAAGCATCAAAGTTAGCCTGTCTTTCATAGGCTTATGTCCTGGCTGTGCCTTTTCCTCCTGAGTAATGTAGGTCCTGTTGGGCATTTTCTTCCAAAACAGGCCTGTTTCATCACAATTAAACACTTGTTGGGGAGGAATTGTTCAGCCTCTAGGTACTCCTGGAATTCAGACACATATTTTTCAGCCGCACTTTTGTCACAACTGGCTGCCTCACCATGCCTCACAACACTATGTATGCCACTTCGATTCTTAAACTTGTAAAACCAGCCTCTGCTGGCTTTAAATTCGCTCACTTCAGCACTCGTTGCAGGCATTTTCTTAACGAGATCATCATGCAACTGCCTTGCTTTTTCACATATTATTGCCTCCGAAACAGTATCTGCTGCTAACTGTTTCTCGTTGATCCACACCAACAACAACCTTTCCACATCTTCCAGCACTTGTGGTCTGTGTTTTGTGATCACAGATGAACCTTTTGCAACAACAGCTTCCTTGATTTTACTTGAATTTTTCTTGGCCACAATGGTAGCGATGGTAGAAAAGGGTTTACCATACAGCCTGGCCAGCTCACTGATACGCACTCCACTTTCATATTTTTCTATTATCTCCTTCTTCATTTCTATCGTACATGTATTTCTGTTCCTCTTTGCCACAGGCTTAGCACTAGGATCTTTCCTTGGACTAATGGTAGCTTATTTAGCAGTTGCAAGCACTAAAAACAGTGGAATAATGACAATATACTGGTATGAATGCGTGGGTGTGGGTGGGTGGTTGCTCTCGCTTGTAAACAATAGCACACTGACGCTCCCTGGAGTGCGCGCTCAGCTGGGCGCCAAGCGGACACGTCCGGTACGAATGTCGTTACACGAAGCAAACATCGTAAATCGCAATCAAATTTTTTACGTTATAAATATCGGTACTCAAAAATAACATAAGATGACAGCATCGTAACACGGGGTATGACTGTACTTTGTATATATTCCTAGACAATAGTAAATAACCAAGGCAGGTGTAAATGTCCACCTGCCAGTGTGTTTGTGGCAATTTGAGTACAATTTCAGTGCCTAATATTAGTGTTAGAACAAAGCTACTATAAATTGTAATTATCAGAACATAAAAATTATATAAAATAATATAAAAACGAGAAAAAAAGGTACAGTGGTACCTCGAGTTACGATATTTTTCGGAGTTCAGACAAGGTAAAAAACAAACTGAACAGGTAGTGGGCGATCACTTGGTCAGGCGAAATGAATGCGATTAATACGTGTCCACTTTTAGTTCATTCACATACGTTTGTAAGAGTTTGTGAAACTTTTACCTCAAAAAATTACCTCACAATACAAATACTCTTACATTGTGTACAAGTTGTACTAGTACAAAATAAACAAACAACAACACTCCCATTCTCATGAAACACACTGTTTTTAGAGTTAATGATAGTATTATTATTATCATAATAAAAAAAGAAGCGCTAAACCCACAAGGCTCATGAATAGTTATATATAGAGTGAAGGCATATGAAAGGAATATTTTTCTACAGTTATCCCTCAGTGTTTGACTAAAGAAAACGTAATTCTTCCGACACTCCTACAAAGTCGCTTGGTAAACAAATCTCATATTTGTCAATTTGTATTCTGTGGGTGTATGTATCATGTTTATATGCTATGTAACGTGTTTTTTTAAATAATTTTGAAGAAAATGTCATAGATGAATGAATGAAAATGTCTATATTAACGTAAAATAAGACATTTAACCCTTAAACTGTCCACACGTAGATATACGTTTGTACGCGTACTGCTCCGAACGTAGATCTACGTTTTATTTTTCATTCGTTCAAATTTAGCGCGATAGGCCTGAGTCGCCTAGACATGAGAGAATGGGTCTGCGCCCTCAGTGTGCGCAGTATGAAAAAAATTGGGGACGCCTGGGTACCGCATGGTAGCCCCAGTTAGTTTCAGCTCCATCTTGGGTAAACATCATGGCACATCCTCGTGATTCACTCACGCCTCGTCGTATTAACACTCTACTATTCTCGGAAAGTGATAGAGAACGCGAGCTTAGTGGACTAGACAGTGATATAGCCACTAATAATCAAGGAATTAGTGAAACTATTGATGACAACCCAGATGACCCTCAGCCCATCACCTCTGGGGTGGCCAGTGTGGACAGTGTGGCTAGTGTGGACAGTGTGGACAGTGTGGCCAGTGTGGACAGTGTGGCCAGTGTGGACAGTGTGGCCAGTGTGGACAGTGTGGCCATACCAGACCCTCAGCCCAGCACTTCTGGGGTGGCCAGTGTGGCCACAGACCCTCAACCCAGCACCTCTGGGGTTGCTAGTGTTAGTACCCAAAGGCAACTCCGCAAGAGGAAATTATCATTTTCCATGTGTTATGATAGTGAAAGTGATATAAGTGACGATGATGAAATCGATTTTATGCCCATAGACGATTCGTCGAGTGACAGTGATTATCATTATTCCCCAGTGAAACGTACTTTTGGGCGTCATAACCTACGTTCAGGCAGTGTGCCATATGCAGTCAGAGGCAAGGGTCGTGGCAGGTCACAATCCAGAACCCCTGCCACTGATAGTGAAAGTGATAATGAAGGAGAGTATGCTGGGATGGAGGAAGAAGTGGTGGGTGGCACGGTGCTTGGTCCTCGTGATGCGGTGTGTGGACAGACAAAGGACCACGCGGCACCCTCTCAACCATGTGCTGGCCCCACTCCCGTCCCTCCTCCTTCTCCCCCACGTTCCCTGCCACAGGTCCACCCTGCACCATCTGATCGTGAATGGATTTGGACTGAACATACACCATTCGTGCCACATCCTTTCAATTTTGATGACAGTGGAAGTGGCATCATGCAACACTGTCCCATCACAAATGAGTCTACTGAGTTAGACTATTTTCAACTATACTTTAATGAGCCGATAATGAACCTGATTGTTACCCAGACCAACCTGTACTACCAGTATACAATGGACCATGTAAATGTTACAGAATCGTCACGGCTGCGCAGGTGGAAAGAAACAACTGTGGCTGAAATGTATTTATTCCTTGGCACTATCATGCTTATGTCACACACATATAAGAACAATATAGCAAACTACTTAAAGAAAAGTTTGTGACTCCAGGTTTGGCTTACCTATCTGTTGTGGTCCGTTGGGGTCAATGATATCATACTGGTCCACAGACTCCTTCATTAGCACTCCAGTCTTCCGTGACCTCCTGTCCTGCAACAGATTCATTCTGTTGCTGAGAATGTTGCATTTCTCAGACAGGAATACACCAAACCGAAATGACCTCCTTTACAAAATCCGGGAATTGTTTATGTATGTCAAGCAAAAATTCAGTGCCTACTTTTATCCATTCAAGAACATTGTTGTTGACGAGTCCTTGGTTCTGTTCAAGGGACGACTGTCATTCAAACAATATATACCAAGCAAACGTAATCGCTTTGGTATAAAACTGTTTGTTATGTGTGACTGTGAGACTGGTCTTGTGTTGGATGTCATTATCTACACAGGGAAAAATACACTCGATGATACCAGGCGCATGTTGGGCATTTCTGGTGATGTTGTTCGCAAGATGATGCAACCATACCTTGGCAAGGTCATACATTGTTCACAGACAACTGGTACACAAGCCCTATGCTTGCTGATTTCCTACGTGTGAACAATACTGATATATGTGGAACAGTGAGAAGAAATAGAAAACACATGCCAAAGTTCACTGGAGGAAGTGTAGTGCAAGCGTTTCATGCCAATGACATCATGGCACTGACATGGCATGACAAAAGGGACGTGACATTGCTGTCAACCATCCACAGAAACGAGATGGTACAAACAGACAGAATCAGCAAGCTCAACAATCAACCTGTTGAAAAACCAGCTGTTGTCATCGACTATACGAACAATATGCGACTAGTCGATAAGTGTGACATGATGATAGGCTTTGTTGACTGTGTTCATAGGAGTCGCAAGTGGTATATAAAAGTGTTTTTCCACCTTGTTGACATTGCAATGCTCAATGCCTTCAACATGTATGAAATAAAGACTGGGAAGCGACAACAATATGCGGATTTCACCCTAAATGTCATCAAGCAGATAGGGAGAAAGTATGGTACCACACCTAGACCTGTCACCCCACAACAGCGACCTGTCACCCCACAGCAGCGACCTGTCACCCCACAACAGCGACCTGTCACCCCACAACCAGAAGGGGAAGTGCCTAACAGAATAATCCCTAACTGTCACTGCCTGATACCATTACCATCTACTCCAAAGAAGAAGAAGTACTCTCAGAAAAAGTGTGTTGTGTGTGCTTACAGTAAACAGCGACCCCAAGTGCGAAAAGACACACGATATATGTGTCAGCAATGTGGAGTGGCACTCTGTATGAATCCATGCTTCTTGGAGTATCATACAGTGGTGGACTTCTAGAAACATAAATGGGACCTGTAAATACCTTGTATATATATGTAAACAATAGTATGTGATTGAACCAGGTGTACAAATTCATCAATCAGTGTGAACATGTGTGTTTGTGACAGTATGATTACTAATTCACTACCAAACATTTGTGTCTAAACAAGAATTGGCAATGATATCAAAAGATCTGCATCAAAACATTATTATCATAGCATGAAAACAACA
Organism: Cherax destructor; assembly: GCA_009830355.1. Lineage (NCBI taxonomy): Eukaryota > Metazoa > Arthropoda > Malacostraca > Decapoda > Parastacidae > Cherax > Cherax destructor. Next base: position 60,862 of record WNWK01008094.1, read on the forward strand.
GAAAATGGAAAAAAAATGAAAAAAAACGATGTGTTTATTGTTTCTGCAAGCGGCAGTGCTCCATGTTGCCGACACCACATCATTTAGCACCAACTTCGTGGGCTTATATCTCGGTAAGTACTGGCCCTAAAATTTTTTTTTTAGCCTATCCTGTTTATAAAAATGTGCTCTTCATTTTAAAAAAAAAAATGAATTTTTTTTTTTTTTAAATATTCGGAGCAGCGCGCGAGTGAACGTAGATCTACGTGTGGACAGTTTAAGGGTTAATGTGCCCAAGAGTGATTATTATTAGTACGTATTACGTAATGTTTTCCCTCCGCCCGGCAACACCATAGCATATAAACAGCATGTTTATATGCTTTGTAACGTGTTTCTTATATAAATTTGAAGAAAATATCATAGATGGATTAATGAAAATGTCTATACAGTGGACCCTCGGTTAGCGGCCAACTCGGTTAGCGGCCAGTTTTACGGCTCCCTGTTAGCGGCCGTTATTCCTGTTAGCAGCCGTATTGGACGCGTCAACCCGCCGGCTGGGGACACTTGCGCTTCAGTTTGTCTGTGTCTCTCGGTACGTAATGAAACTTCTGCTCATTCATACAAACATTTCGCTTGTTTTCCACTGTTTTTTGTCAGTGCAACTGCGAAATAAGTAACCATGGCTCCCAAGAAAGTTCCTAGTAACGTTCCTGTGGCAAAGAGAGTGAGAAATACCATGGAATTTAAGATAGAAGTGATTGAGAAATATGAGAGTGGTATGCGGGTGCTTGAACTTGCCAGGATGTTTGGGAAAAACAAATCAACAATTACAACCATCCTGTCAAAGAAAGAACAGATCAAGGAGGCTGATGTTGCCAAAGGAGTAAATGTGCTTACGAAACAAAGGTCACCAATAATGGAACAAATGGAAAAGTTATTATTATTGTGTATTAAAGAAAAACAAATAGTGGGAGACAGTGCAGTGGAGATCTTGTGAAGAAAACTCCTGGAACAAGTGCTGCTGGTAGTGAATTTAGGGCCAGCAAAGGCTGGTTTGAGAGATTTAAGAAGCACAGTGGCATACACAGTGTTGTAAGGCATGGTGAGGCTGCAAGTTCAGACTGGTGTGGGTGGCATCCTGGGTGTTAGTGGACTGGTGTGGGTGGCATCCTGGGTTTTAGTGGACTGGTGTGGGTGGCATCCTGGGTATTAGTTGACTCATGTGGGTGACATCCTGGGTGTTAGTGGACTTGTGTAGGTGGTATCCTGAGTGTTAGTCGACTGGTGTGGGTGGCATCCTGGGTAGTAGTGGACTGATGTGGGTGGCAACCTGGGTGTTAGTGGACTGATGTGTGTGGCATCCTCCCTATTTCTTCCTCCCTATCTTCCAGAAGCCAGCATTAGTCTTCAATAAAGGTATGTAATACTGATTTAATTGTTAAAAAAATTATTTTTTTGTGAATATTTTTGTCTGGAACAGATTAATTGCATTTACATTAATTCTTATGGGGAATATTAATTTGGTTAAAGGCCATTTCAGTTAAAGGCCTAGCTCCTGGAACGGATTACGGCCGCAAACCGAGGGTCCACTGTATTAACGTAAAATAAGACATTTAATGTGCCCGGCAACCACACCTACATAGCATATAAACAGCATGTTTATATGCTATGTAACGTGTTTCTTATATAATTTTGAAGAAAATATCATAACTGGATTAATGAAAATGTCTATATTGACGTAAAATTGGACATTTAACCCTTTCGGGGTCGGTACCATACTAGTACGTTTTACGAGCAGGGGTTGGTGCCGTACTAGTATGCGTAAATTCTAGCAGCTTCAAATTAAGCAGGAAACGGCTGGTAAGCCTACATATGAAAGAATGGGTCTATGTGGTCAGTGTGCGCAGTATAAAAAAAATCCTGCACCACACACTGCATAATGAGAAAAAAAAACTCTGACCGTTTTTTTCGTTTAAAACAGTGACTTTGCAGTCTATTTTCATATGGTATTTATTGATGTATTCTCGTTTTCTTGGCCTCATGTGATAGAATGGAAGATATATTACAGAAATAGAGATGATTTTGATTGGTTTGACAATGACAAGTACAGTGGTCCCTCGGTTTTCGCCGAAAATTCGTTCCAGAATGTTGCTCAAGTGCCATTACCGAACGAATTTACTTCCTTAAGAAATAATGTCACGTAGGTTAGTCTATTTCAGACCCCCAAAAATACACTTGCAACAGCACTTACGAAAATACAATTACATAAATGTTCGAGTTTGGAGATGCACGAAAACCGAGGGACCACTGTACCTTGAAATTGGGCTCAAAGTAGCGAAAAAAATTTATTTTTGCCTATGTTCAAGAGTAAACAAATCACACCTGTTTACTAGATTATTGTGTCGTCTCTTAGTAGCGGGAATGCAATGATAAGGCTTCGGAGGCTTGTACTTTATTTGTATAAAGTGCGAGGTACACAGGCTGTGTTAGTGGCCATGGCCCAGGTGGGCCATGCCTTGCGAGGGAGAGAGGAGTAGACCTTGTTGACTCTAGGCTGCCTGGACGAGAAGTGAGCAAGGGACAAGGCGGGGCTTGCTGACGTGGGGTATGCCTACCAGGCTTGCCCTCTGGCGGAAACTATGGGAACTAGCATGGCGCGAAATATGAACTCAGCTGGCAGACAGCATGGCTGTCTATGCAGACAGTTTAGGCTGTCTACATCGCTTGGCCACGCACCCATTGTCACTCCCGACCATGTTTGGCAGTAAAAAAAAACTCTGTCTCTCTCTCGCAAGAACAGGTCACAGAACACGAAAGAAAAATACATATACATATACATAAACATATGGACATGGAAAAAAAAACTTCCTCCAGAGATGGGAAGAAAAAAAAGGTGTGCTTCATGGTCTAAGGCAGTGAGCGTCGATGCAGCACTGCACGCCTTCCTGCGTCTGGACACATACTGCAACACGGGAGACAGCTGCGGCTGAGCTGTGACGTAACAGGGGCTTGCTGACGTGGGGTATGCCTACCAGGCTTGCCCTCTGGCGGAAACTATGGGAACTAGCATGGCGCGAAATATGAACTCAGCTGGCAGACAGCATGGCTGTCTATGCAGACATTTAGGCTGTCTACATCGCTTGGCCACGCACCCATTGTCACTCCCGACCATGTTTGGCAGTAAAAAAAAACTCTGTCTCTCTCTCGCAAGAACAGGTCACAGAACACGAAAGAAAAATACATATACATATACATAAACATATGGACATGGAAAAAAAAACTTCCTCCAGAGATGGGAAGAAAAAAAAGGTGTGCTTCATGGTCTAAGGCAGTGAGCGTCGATGCAGCACTGCACGCCTTCCTGCGTCTGGACACATACTGCAACACGGGAGACAGCTGCGGCTGAGCTGTGACGTAACAGGGTACGGTCTCCTCTGGGAGGTGAAGCAGACATCGTAGTAGTCGCTGCAGGGTTCACTCAACCTGGGGCACAACCTGCTGGTGCCCTCGAGTGAGGCGTCGTCAGTAGTCGCAACAGGACAGGACTGGCAAGCGACTCGGGACATTCCTCAACTGGTACTGTCGCTGTGGCTGTCGCTGCTGTTGAGTGTGGAGTGAGTCGTGACAGGGACGACTCGGCGAAACATCTGGAGGTCGTAACAGCATACACCTTACTGCAGTGAGTGGGCTAGCAGTCAAAGTGACATCATCTTTGTGCAGGCTGCTCACTGAAGCTGTGACACGAGGCTGACAGTCGCCTGCCGACAGGCTTAACTGCGGCTTGACGAGTGTCATCTCTCGACAGTTGAAGTTACAGAGGAGGACGGGTCTAAGCATCCCCAGACAGGTCGTCTAAAATAACTGTCTCTGACGGTCAGATGGTGAAGTGGAATGGTCTCGATGGGAGAATCGTCGCGGGTACGATTCAGCAGAGGCATCTACGAGCGGCGAACAATAAGAGCTTTCTGTACAAGGAGCTCGAACACTCGTAACTGATGCCTGGACTTGACAAATGTCAGCTGTCAAGCTCGCGGGGCGTGGGGTCACACACCAGGTGACAAAGTAACACACAGGTGCTACATAGGACACACGAGAAACTGCACACATACTGCACATGTGGTACAACATAGCTTACTAGCAAATAACACTTTTCTGTGTAAAATTCGACACAAGCAATACTCGAACATGTGAGAACACTGACTGAGAGGAATTAATGAACATTCGACATATATCTTCTCTCAAACTTCTCAAAAATAATGAAAATAAAATGCTCACTGTGAAACTAGAACACTCAGGACATCATATGGGTGATGTTAGGCGTGACGTCGTGTAATGTCATGGAGTGACATCGCAAGTGACGTCAGCAGACATCGTGGGTGACGTCCTGGAGTGACGTCGTGATGGATGTCATGGGGTGACATCAGGCAACATCGTGGGTAACGTCGCGAGGTGACGCTCTGGAGTGATGTCATGATGGATGTCATGGGGTGACATCGCGAGTGACATCAGTGGAGTGACGTCATGATGGATGTCATGGGGTGACATCGAGAGGGACGTTGTGGAGTCGGCAGCATCATGACGTCGGCAGCATCGTGACGTCAGCAGCATGGTGATGTCATGGGTTGATGCGGCAGCAGACCACATGTGGCTTGGGATCTGGCTTAACCCACATGGCGTGGTCACACCCCACGTGGCTTGCTGATCCACGTGGCTTGGAGATCATCCCATGTGGCTTGGTCACACATGGCTTCGAGTGGCCTCGACACTCGAATACACAGTTCTGGCAAGAATTCACAAGGAAATTCACAGAAAACAGCAGAGAGAGAGGGAGTGAGTGGAGTGTGTGGCGTACACTAGGGCGGGTGTGTATGGTGAGAGACAGGGCCGCGCACCTACCTCCCTCACCCACAACACACGAGGAGACACGCTCACACTGGGAAATCACCACAAACTCACCTCTGACTTGCTGAAATAGCAGTGCTGAGCTGAACAACAGCAGAACATGCTGGCAAGGCTGAGCACGTGACTGAGAAACAGCGTGGGATGCTGTGGCGTGAAGTCAGTGACGTCATTTCTCGGATAATTCAACAAATTTCAGCCTGAATCCTGCATGTACCTGTGTCTGGATGCTGAGATTTGCAGACATGACATCAGGATAACTCGTTGAGAGATGGATGCTTCTTGTGTAGAGTGATGAAGTGAAGATGACTTCATTCCTCTTCCTTCCCTCCTCGGGGCAAACACATCAGCTGCGACCACCGCTTCCACCATTGCTTAGAAGATTATTGTGTCATCTCTTAGTAGCGGGAATGCAATGATAAATCTTCGGAGGCTTCTACTTTATTTGTACAAAGTGCGAGGTACACAGGCTGTGTTAGTGGCCATGGCTTGGGTGGGCTATGCCTTGCGAGGGAGAGAGGAGTAGACCTTGTTAACTCTAGGCTGCCTGGAGCTGTATAACCCCTGTGGTTTAGCGCTTCTATTTAATTATAATAATAATAATAATAATAATAGGCTGCCTGGACGAGAAGTGAGCAAGGGACAAGGCGGGGCAGGCTGACATGGGGTATGCCTACCAGGCTTGCCCTCTGGTGGAAACTATGGGAACTAGCATGGCGTGAAATATGAACTCAGCTGGCAGACAGCATGGCTGTCTATGTAGACAGTTAGGGCTGTCTACACACCATGCGTCCAATACACATCAACTGGCGAGTCTAATATTTTTGCACAAGTGCGCTGATATTATTTATACCATTTTTACAATGATGCAGTTGTATACAGTGGTACCTCGAGTTACGATGGTCCCCAAAATCGCCCTTTTATGTAAGTTTATTTTTTTAAATGTTTTTGTAAGTATATTTTTGGGGGTGTAAAAGGACTAGTCTATTTTACATTATTCCTTATGGGGATAAATTCGTTTGGTAATGGCACTTGAACAGCATTCTCAAACGAAAAAATATCGTAACTCGAGGTACCACTGTACATAACAGTAAATCTTCTATTTTTTGTGAGAATAAAAATTCAAAATGGAAAGCAAAAGTAATGTAAGAGGGGCCTGGAGACGTGACTAATGAACAGAGAAGATGTTATTTTAGTGCCAGGAATGTCTGCCTTGTTTATTCTGGACCCTATTTTGAAATTGGCATCGTTTGAAATTTGTGTGAAATTGGCCAAATTGTCATTTTCTGACCACTATTTTGGGTAGTTGAAATTGGTAAATAGGCAGTTTCTCATACTCAATCGATAGAAGAAATGGAGTTCTAGCGAAAAAGCTATGATTTTAGTGGACTGGAACATTGGAATTTGCTAAAAATAGGGCTCAAAGTGGGTGAAATCGCCGATGCATAAACATCTTCGAGACCGATAACTTCGCAAGAGCATAATTCCGTAAGTTTTCATTCAAATTTCAAACTTTTGGTGTTGTTATGATCGGAAAAAGATTCTCTATCATTTCATATGAATTGGGTTTTTTTTTTTTTCCAAAAACTTTTCGACCCCTGAGAACGTGTTTCCGAGAAGGCCTGTCGACCCCCAAAGGGTTAATGTGCCCAAGAGTGATTATTACATAATAGAGAGATGTGCTCAAGGAAAATGTAAACAAACCGGGTGGCGCACGCTGTATCTGAAAGACCGCTTGCCGTATACAAAAGTTTTGGTCATAATTTAAACTCACTGTATGAATGGAACACCGAAAGGCGAAACGCCGAAAACCAGGGCCCTACTGTATCTGTATTGCAGCTATACCTGCTTTGACATTTGTAATCATCTCAGACTTCTTTAGTGCTTTGCAGGCTATTAAAAAATTTGATTCGCCTCATCCCTTAGTTCTTCGTATACAACTTTGGCTGCACAGCATCCCTAGCTAAAACAAAGAAATCATTTTCTATTGGGTCTCTGGTCATGTTGATGTTCAGGGCAATGAGTAAGCAGACTGCTGCACGGTCAGCAGCACATGACCTCCCAGTTTCATATAGAAGTGGCTGTAATCTCTAGCCACCTTCGCAACTGTTGGCAACAATGTTGGTTCGATTTGCCTTATCAAACCAAGTTTAGGTTTCTGGCCTTCTTGTCATCGATGTTGAGGTTGGGAGACAACGCTCTCCCGTCTTCACATCAGGCACATCCGTCTCACTCATGAGTATCTCCTGGAGTGGCACCCTGTTCCACTCTGTGAGAATTGTCTGGTTCCAAATTCATTTCCCCATATTCTATTGGACTGTCCAGTCTATCAGCGAGCTCACAGAATTTTCCTCTGACTTCGTTGCCACTGTAATGCCCTTTATTTTCCCTCCTTGCTGATGGCCCCACCTTTGACACAAACTCCCTCTCCGACTTTTTGACAGCAATCAATTTATTACACAAGCTTTGATAATATTTCCTTTAGCACTCCTCACAACCCTTCCTAACTCTACTTCTGTTATCCTCTCCACCTTTGTTTATACAGTGGAACCTATGGTCACAACCATAATTCGTTCCAAAACTCTGGTCGCTACCTGATTTGGTCATGAACTGAACCTAATTTTCCCATTGGATTGTATGTAAATACGATTAATTCATTCCAGACAACTACGAACTATATGTAAATATTGTTTTAAGATTTTTAAGCACAAATATAGTTAGTTATACCATAGAATGCACAGTGTAATAGTAAATTAAATGTAAAAAACTTGAATAACACAGAGAAAACTAACATTGCATGAGTCAGTTCTAGACCCCTATGAACTGTTCACTGTAAAAAAAAATTTTTGTTTTTTTAAGAGAGTTAAGCACAGAAAAAATAATCAAAGTTTGAAAAATCCTTAATTATACAAAATAATGCACAGTTTAATACAGTGGAACCTCTACTTACGAGTTTAATCCATTCCAGGAGGTTGCTCGCAACTGGATTTGCTCGTTTGCAGAGTCAATTTTCCTTATTTAAATTAATTGAAATTGAATTAATCCGTTCCAGTAGAATTCCATGCTCCACAAAATACTTCAATAATTTCCCAAATACAGTGGTACCTCGAGTTATGATGGTCCCCAAAATCGCCCTTTTATTTAAGTTTATTTTTTTAAATGCTTTTGTAAGTATATTTTTTGGGGTGTAAAAGGACTAGTCTATTTTACATTATTCCTTATGGGGATAAATTCGTTTGGTAATGGCACTTGAACAGCATTCTCGAACGAAAAAATATCGTAACTCGAGGTACCACTGTATCAACTCTATGACTTATTTATCTATCACAATTCATCTAATAAGACGTAATAACAATATTAATAACATAGATACATGATATATACACTAGAATGAATGAAATATTACGTATGTGAGTAGTGTTAGTGGATGCGGAGTCAGTGGCCATTGTTGTTACTCCTGGCATACCTTCCCATGCTTTTATAACAGAAAACTGAGTGTTTGTAAGGCAAACTCCATTAGATCGTCCTTTTTCTATAGCTTAATGGCTTAATTGCTACACTCCTAATGGTACACTCTCAATGGTACACTCTCAATGGTACACTCTCAATGGTACACTCAATGGGACACTCTCAATGGTACACTCTCAATGGTACACTCTCAATGGTACACTCTCAATGGTACACTCTTAATGGTACACTCATAATGCTACACCTAGTTTGTGTTTATGTATGATTTCCTGCTTTAATTCCATGGAAATCATCCTCATTTTCTTCTCAGCACTGTCCTTTGCACTTGCTTTCTTAAAATCCATGGTTAGAAAGAAGAAATTTCGCAAAATAACTGCAAGAAACGTAATGAAAACAAAAAATTCCCTCCCTCCCTGAGCGGCGATGTTTTGATACACACTGCCATCTTGTGGTGGCGATTTGAAACTCTCTTATAGTATTACAGTGGACCCCCGCCTAACGAGCACCCTGGAAATCGTACAATTATGTAAGTATAATATTGTAAGTGCTTGTGGAAGTGTATTTTTGGGGGGTCTGAAATAGACTAACCTACGTGACATTATTTCTTAAGGAAGTAAATTCGTTCGGTAATGGCACTTGAGCAGGCTTCTGGAATGAATTTTGTTCATTAGGCGGGGGTCCACTGTATTATTATTATTATAATTACGTTATATTTTTTAGTACGTATGTATTCTTATAATAATAATTATTCTTATAATAATAATTATATTATACATATCATTATTATTAGTAGTAGTAGTAGTATGTATGTATTCTTATAATAATACTCTTGCTTACCATTTGGAATTTTTATTCACACAAAAAATAGAAGATTTACTGTTATGCAGACTATTGCATTATTGTAATAATTGTACAAATAATGTCAACCCATTCGGACAGGTATTGGACAGTGACGTCATTTGTTTACTCTTGAACATCGCCAAAAATCAAACATTTCAGCTACTTTGAGCTTAATTTCAAGGTACTTTTCGTTGTGAAAGCAATCAAAATCATATCTATGTCTGTAATATATCTTCCATTCTATCAATTGAGACCAAAAAAACGAGAATACAACTATAAAAAACATACGAAAATATACCGCTAAGGGCCGGCAAAGGCTGAGAAGTGAACTCAGTTATTTAGTCAGATTTCTTTCAATTTTGGTGTACATTAAGAAACATCTTTCCATCATACATTGCCCAAGTTTCAATAAGATAGTCCAACAAACAAATGAGATCCAATTCCCTAGATCAAGGGCAAGAGCCCCTCACCAGCATCAAGGAACCTCCCTTGAGGCCCACTCACATCTGGAAATTTTGCTCGCCTATGGAAGCAAAAAATCGACCGATCGACTGCTCGCATCTGGAAAAACTCGCACGTGGATGCGCTCGTTAGTAGAGGTTCCACCGTAGAAAATCTTTAATAACAGAAAAAACATACCATAAACAACCAAAAAAACTAACCTTGCATTAGTCGACTTCTGGTGTGAAGGAAGATAAGTGGGGAGGAGGTTACTGTTTTTTTGAGGGAGAGTCCACCTCCGCTATGGAGGGACGTTCTCCTTCAGGTGTTGTCTCTCGTTTAGCTGGTGGACCAAACTTCGCCATAAACCAATCTAATGTGACTTGTCTTTTCCTTTGCATCAAAACATTACAGAAATGAGACAACATTATCAAATGGCCCGGAATGTGAAAATTGGCGCGGTTCTGTTTGTTCAGCACCCGATTATGTGTTCGTGACCAGATGCAAAAAATTGGCAAATTTTATGGTCGTGAAGTAATTTGTTCATGTTCGGAAGCATTCGTGACCAGAGGTTCCACTGTACTATGATCTTGCGTCACCCACTGCCCTACAGCACTGTATAACCCTAGTGTGTTCAGCGCTTCTTTTTCTTTATAATAATAATTTGGGCCAAGGTAAACCGCGAATAACTGAAACCGTGGAAACTGAATCCGCGGAAACCGGGTTCAACTGTATTCTGATTTAACCCTTTGGGGGTCGACAGGCCTTCTCAGAAACATGTTCTAAGGGTCGAAATTTTTTTGGAAAAAAACAAAAAAAAATTCTTATGAAATGATAGAGAATCTTTTTCCGATCATAACGACACCAAAAGTTTGAAAGTTGAATGAAAACTTACGGAATTATGCTCTCACGAAGTTATCGGTCTCAAAGATGTTTACGCATCGGCGATTTCACCCACTTTGAGCCCTATTTTTGGCCAATTCCAATGTTCCAGTCCACTAAAATCATAGCTATTTTACTAGAACTCCATTTCTTCTATCGACTGAGTACAAGAAACTGCCTATTTACCAATTTCAACTACCCAAAATAGTGGTCAGAAAATGACAATTTGGCCAATTTCACACAAATTTCAAACGATGCCAATTTCAAAATAGGGTCCAGAATAAACAAGGCAGACACTCCTGGCACTAAAATATCATCTTCTCTGTTCATTAGTCACGTCTCCAGACCCCTCTTACATTACTTTTGCTTTCCATTTTTAATTTTTATTCTCACAAAAAATAGAAGATTTACTGTTATGTATACAACTGCATCATTGTAAAAATGGTATAAATAATATCAGCACACTTGTGCAAGAATATTAGACTCACCAGTTGATGTGTATTGGATGCATGGTGTGATTTGTTTACTCTTGAACATCGGCGAAAATCGAACATTTTCGCTACTTTGAGCTCAATTTCAAGGTACAGTGGACCCCCGAGTTTCGTAAAAACTTCACTCCTGAAGTCTGCTCAAGTGCCATTATCGAACGAATTTACCCCCTTAAGAAAAAATGTCACTTAGGTTAGTCTATTTCAGACCCCCAAAAATACTTTTCCACAAGCACTTATAATATTATACTTACATAAATGTACGATTTCCGGGGTTTACGAAACTCGGGGTCCACTGTACTTGTCATTGTCAAACCAATCAAAATCATCTCTATTTCTGTAATATATCTTCCATTCTATCACATGAGACCACGAAAATGAGAATACATCAATAAATACCATACGAAAATAGACTGCAAATGCGCTGTTTTAAATGAAAAAAACTGTCAGAGTTTTTTTTTCTCATTATGCAGTGTGTGGTGCAGGATTTTTTTTATACTGCGCACACTGACCACATAGACCCATTCTTTCATATGTAGGCCTACCAGCCATTTTCTGCTTAATTTGAAGCCGCTAGAATTTATGCGTACTAGTACGGCACCAACCCCTGCTCGTAAAACGTACTAGTATGGCACTGACCCCGAAAGGGTTAAAGAGACATTTGGACACTTCTATTAGTGTATTATATTAAGAATTACTGTGAGTGTTTCTAGAAGTTATTGTAATAAAACTTGTTTATATTGTAGAGAGATTTTATTGTGTACAGGTGAGGTGGGAGGTTGGCAAACACACCTCAGCAAGGAACAACTTGCAGCATTTGAACAATGGGAAGATGAACATTTGAAAGACACAGATCTCAAGTTTACCTTCACACTACCTTCTGATACTGCTGCAGCTGCTGATACTGCTGTGGCTGCTGATACTCCTGCTCATACAACAGCTGCTCAAACTGAAGAATAATTAATAACTAGCTTGGACAGGCATACAATATTGTGCTAATAATAATCTTGTACAGTACTTAATAAAATCAATTGCTTGTATGTACACTATTTTTTTTAATTACTTAGTTGTCCTTACTAAATGAAGTGAAAGAAAATGTCTTAAATGTATTATTATTGTTATTCAAATTATTTTTTTTAATTAACACATCAGCCATTTCTCACAGAGGCAGGGTGACCCCAAAAAGAAGAAACACTTTCATCATCACTCACATTTTCATTGTCTTGCCAGAGGTGTCTAACACTACAGTTCAAAAACTGCAACATATCTCTACTCCTTCAGAGTGCAGGCACTGTACTTCCCACCTCAAGAACTCAAGTCTGGCTAACCAGTTTCCCTGAATCCCATCATAAATGTTACTTTGCTCACACCAACAGCACATCAAATGATAAAAACCATTTGCCTCCCCTCTCTCTTATCTAACACACAAACGCTTGCTGAAAGTTTAATTATTTTTGTAATTATATAAAATAATAATATAATTATATTATCATAAGTATTATTATTATTATTATTAAGTGGTTACCAAATGTTTGTTCTTACTCCATCTTCTCATTTTTATCTCATAACACAAGAGTGTCTCATCCAATCAGCTTTAAATTTACAGTACTGGTGTATGGGGACTAAAGCAAACTTCTTGGAGAAATTTGCATGTGCAGGTGCTCTATGGCTAGAGTTGTAGACTCCATTCTCAGGTTCTTCTAATGGCCCTGATAACTCTCAAAACTTTCTGCTGTTTGCCTTCAACAGTTCAAAAAAGTTGCCTCCAAATGTGGAAACAGGAGTGTGATGTTCAAGTGTGTATGTGTAAAATACAGTGGTATCTCTCAGCTTAATTCGTTCCAGAAGGCTGTTCAAGTGCTGATACCGAACGAATTTGTTCCCATAAGGAATAATGTAAATTAGATTAATCCATTTCAGACCCCCAAAAATACACTTACAAAAGCACTTACATAAATACAGTGGATCCCCACTATTCGAACGGCTTGGCAATAGAACATATCGTCATTAGAACAAGAAAATCGATATCGCCATGCGAACAAAATATCACGATTCGAAAGCATCCATGACCTGTAGGCGTGGAGAGCCAGTCCCGTGTTGTTTACACTCGAGAGAACAATACCCTGCATGCTCATCCAGACATTTCACACTTACTATATTATAATTGTTTGGAGTTTGTTCATTAAATGTGAGGCAGTGGTGAGAGGCAGTGGTAGTAAGAGGCAGTGGTGGTAGAGGCAGTGGTTGAGGCAGTGGTAGACGCAGTGGTGAGAGGCAGTGGTGAGAGGCAGTGGTGAGAGGCAGTGGTGGTAGAGGCAGTGGTGGTTGAGGCAGTGGTAGAGACAGTGGTGAGAGGCAGTGGTGAGAGGCAGTGGTAGTAGAGGCAGTGGTGGTAGAGGCAGTGGTGGTAGAGGCAGTGGTGGTAGACGCAGTGGTGAGAGGCAGTGGTGGTAGACGCAGTGGTGAGAGGCAGTGGTAGTAGAGGCAGTGGTAGTAGAGGTAGTGGTGGTAGAGGCAGTGGTGAGAGGCAGTGGTGAGAGGCAGTGGTGGTAGAGACAGTGGTGAGAGGCAGTGGTGAGAAGCAGTGGTAGTACAGGCAGTGGTAGTAGAGGCAGTGGTGAGAGGCATTGGTGGTAGAGGCAGTCTTAATGTAGAGTGCAAGGTGAGTAAACAAGATTAAATGAAGGTTCGGGAGTTTTGTAAACAAACCAGTTGTTGTTGCTGTTACCAGCCTGGACACGTATGATTTCTGTTCACTCCGTCAAGCCGACTGGAAGTGATCTAATGCAGTTAGCATTACAAACTCCGTTTTCTCTTATACTAACACGTCTGAAGGAGGAAAGAATGGGATGTTTTCATAGCTAGATCAAGAATGCCTGCCACCACCATCCTCCCCAGCCACCACATTCGTAATGACATACATATTTTATTCATTCTAGAATGTATATCAGGTTTTTATGTTATTTATATTGTTTATGTCATAGATGAATTGTGATAGATAAATAAGCTGTCGTGTTAATAATAGCTTCATAGTGAAGTACTATTTTGTCATGCCTCCTGACGGCAGGAATGGATTAATTGTACAGCCTTTAACCGAAATGGCCTTTAACCGAATTAATATTCCCCATAAAAATTTATGTAAATACAATTAATCCGTTCCAGACAAAAATATTCACACAAAAAAAATTCTTTAACAATTAAATTAGTATTACATACCTTTATTGAAGACTAATGCTGGCTTCTGGAAGATAGAGAGGAGTTAGTTTTTGGAAGGGGAATCCCCCTCCAAAAGGACTTCAGGTAACAAGTCCCTCTCTGGGGTTACTTCCCTTCTTTTTCTTTTAATGCCACTGGGACCAGCTTGAGAGTCACTACAACCTTGTCTAGAAAAATAAGTGTCCAGAGTGCTCTGTTTCTGGCTCCTCTTTAACATTTCCCTGAAGTGGAACAAGGTTTTGTCACTAAACATGTTGCAGATATGGCTTGTTTCAGCTTGGTCAGGATGGTGTTTTTCAACAAAACTTTGTAACCTATTCCACATTCCACACATTTCCTTAATCACTGAAGAAGGCACCTCCTCTCTCTCTCCCTCCTCCTGTGAAGCAAGTTCCTGAGCTGTGGTCTGTTGCTGTTTCAGATGAAGCTCTTGCAGCTCTTCAGTTGTTAGCTCTACCCTGTGGTCCTCCACCAACTCTTCCACATCCTCACCACTCACCTCCAACCTCAGGCTGTTCCCCAGATTGTTGGACACAATCTGGCCACAGTGGTCTCCAAGCAGAGTTCAAAGTCCTGGTAGTCACTCCCTCCCAAGCCTTACCTATAAGGCCTATGCAGTTGTAGATATTGAAGTGATTCTTCCAGATCTCTCTAAGGGTCAATTCAGAGTCTGAGGTCATTTCAAAGCACTTCTGAAACACTGCTTTGGTGTACAGTTTCTTGAAGTTAGAAATGACCTGCTGGTCCAAGGGCTGGAGAAGAGGAGTGGTGTTAGGAGGCAAGAACTTCACTTTTATAAATTTGAAGTCCCTAGACATTTGGTCTTCCAAGTCTGGAGGATGTGCAGGAGCATTGTCCAGTACCAGGAGGCACTTGAGTCCCAAATTGTTATCCTGAAGGTATTTTTTCACACTTGGGCCAAACACATCATCAACCCAATCTTTGAAAATTGACCTTGTGACCCATGTATTTTGACTTGATTTCCACATCACACACAATCTTTTCTTGTGAACATTGTGTTTCTTGAACACTCTGGGATTTTCAGAGTGATACACGAGTAAAGGCTTCACTTTGAAAATCCCACTTGCATTGCTACACAACATGAGAGTTAGCCTGTCTTTCATAGGCTTGTGTCCACGCAGTGTCTTTTCCTCCTGCGTGATGTAGGTCCTGTTGGGCATTTTCTTCCAAAACAGGCCTGTTTCATCACAGTTAAACACTTGTTGGGTTTCAGATTTTCACTCTTTATGTAGTCCTGAAATTCCTGCACAAACTTTTCAGCAGAATGTTTGTCTGAACTTGCCGCCTCACTATGCCTTACAACACTATGTATGCCACTACGCCTCTTAAATCTCTCAAACCAGCCTATGCTGGCCCTAAATTCACTACCAGCAGCACTTGTTCCAGGAGTTTTCTTCACAAGATCTTCATGCAAACGCCTTGCCTTCTCACAAATAACAGACTCCACTACACTGTCTCCCACCATTTGTTTTTCTTTAATCCACAATAATAATAACTTTTCCATTTGTTCCATTATTGTTGACCGTTGTTTTGTAAGCACATTTACTCCTTTGGCAACATCAGCCTCCTTGATCTGTTCTTTCTTTGACAGGATGGTTGTAATTGTTGATTTGTTTTTCCCAAACATCCTGGCAAGTTCCAGCACCAGCATACCACTCGCATATTTCTCAATCACTTCTCTCTTAAATTCCATGGTATTTCTCACTCTCTGCCACAGGAACTTTACTAGGAACTTTCTTGGGAGCCATGGTTACTTATTTCGCAGTTGCACTGGCAAAAAACAATGGAAAACAAGCGAAATGTTTGTATGAATGAGCAGAAGCTTCCTTACGTACCGAGAGACAAACAAACTGAAGCGCAAGTGTCCCCAGCCGGCGGGTTGATGCGTCCAATATGGTCGCTAACCGGAATAACGGCCGCTAACCGGGAGCCATAAAACCGGCCGCTAACCAAGGGTCCACTGTATTTCCACTATTTCTTATGGGAAATATTAAATTGCCTTTCGAACATTTCGTGTTAAGAACAAGCTCCTGGAACGGATTATGTTCAAATAGCGAGGGTCCACTGTACACTTACATAATTGTTTGAGTTGGGACCTGCTCGTATGCCGAGGTGCCACTGTGGTGTGAAATTTTGAGTTACAGTGGAACCCCGAGTTTCGGCCGTAATTCATTCCAGGAGCTAGGCCTAAAGTCAAAGCAATATTTCCCATAAGAAATAATGTAAATCCAATTAATCCGTTCCTGCTGTCAGGAGGCATGACAAAATAGTACTTCAATATGACGCTATTATCAACTCTATAGCTTATCTATCTATCACAATTCATCTAATATGACAATAAACAATATAAATAACATAAATAATAATAATATTTTTATTTGGACATGATACAAAGAATTACATTTGGTTATTGAGATTACATGAGGTGTACATGCCAAAAGCCCCTAGTATGCAGGGCATTTTGGGCAGACTTAAAATTAACTTAAAACTAAATTGTAAGAATTTTTGTAGATAGTATACAATGAGTAAAGGTGAGTATTTAAGCTATAAAATTTGAACATAGTTTTGTACTTTTGTCTTCATTATAAAATTAATTAAATCAGATTAAACAAATTAAAGCAATAATAATAATAAAATAATAAAAAGTTATGGTTGATAATTTATAACAAACAAACAAAACAAACAAACAAATTTTATTTCATTGCAGGTTACATGGGTATTGGAAGTTACAATGTAAATTGAGTGCAAGGAGAGCCACTGACATGCCATGGCATTAGGGGCAGCTTATTCTAGTCCTTAAAAACTAGGTACTTAATATTAGAGAAATTTATTGAGTTTATTCTAGTTAAAATTTATTTTCAAAATTACAATATGATGAAATTTTACTGTTTAAATTATTATATAATGATATTAGATCTTAGATTGTTACAGGTGTTAAGATTCTTGAATGATAATATGGAATTGAGATTATCTTAAGGAAAATAACATTGAGCATTTTTGACATTAACTTATAATATGAGTAGGGGGTAACATAATAGTAACATATTATTAAAAATTGAGATTATCGTATAGGAAAGTAACAATGAGCATTTTTCAAAGTAGTTTATAGCATGATCATTTAGGTTTGGGTGAGTAGGTGGTTTTTGAGTTGAGTCTTAAATTGATTTTCAGACAAGATTATCTTAATATTTACTGGTAATGAATTCCAGATTCTGGGGCCCTTTATGTGCATAGAATTTTTACATAGGTTGATATGAACACGGGGTATATCAAAAAGTGATCTGTGTCGTGTGTTGTGGTCATGGGTCCTATTAAAGTTGGTGAGGAGAGTTTTGAGCAGAGGGTTTATATTAGAGTGTAAAGTTTTATATATGTAGTAGGCACAAGAGTAAGTATGAATGTTCTTTACGGTGAGTAGTTTGAGACTTTTGAATATTGGTGGAGTATGCTGTCTAGAGTGGGAATTTGTTATCATTCTGACTGCGGCCTTTTGTTGTGTTATGAGTGGTCTAAGGTGATTTAACGTTGTTGATCCCCATGCACAGATTCCATAGGTGAGATACGGGTAGATAAGTGAATGATAGAGTGCAAGGAGAGCTGATTGAGGTACATAATAGCGTATCTTTGATAATATGCCTACTGTCTTCGAGATTTTCTGTGAAATTTGTTGTATATGTGTTTGGAATTTAAGGCTACTGTCAAGGTGGATTCCTAGGAATTTTCCCTCTGTGAGTCTTGTGATGGGTGTACCATTAAGTGTTATGTTAAGTGGAACATTTGTGACTTTGCTTCCAAACTGTATGAAGTAGGTCTTGTCAGTATTGAGAGTAAGCTTGTTAGTCGTCATCCATGTTGATATTTTCTGTAATTCGGCATTAACAGTGTTGGCCAGTATAACTGGATTTGGGTGAGAGAAGACATATGTTGTGTCATCTGCAAATAAAATGGGTTTGAGTAGTTGTGATGCATTCGGTAGGTCATTTATGTAAATGAGGAATAGGAGTGGCCCCAGGACACTTCCTTGAGGACTCCGATTGTAATTGGTTGTGTGGAAGAGTTCTCTCCATTTGTGTACACGTATTGGCTTCTGTTGGTGAGGTATGATTTTAGGTAGTTGAGTGGGTGCCCCTTATACCATAGTGTGCTAATTTTGTGAGCAGTAAATCATGGTCGACTGTATCAAAAGCTTTGCGGAGATCAATGAAGATTCCCAGTGGGACTTCTTTTTCTCAAGTGCTGTATATATTAACTCCAACATGTGTGTAATAGCATCGTTTGTGCTCTTGTTTGTCCTGAATCCAAATTGACAGGGGTTGAGTACATTGTGTGAGACGAGGTAGGAATAGATTTGTCTATGAATTAATTTTTCGAAGATTTTAGAAAGCAATGGTAAATTAGAAATTGGTCTATAATTATTCAGGTCTGTTTGATCACCTCCTTTGTGGATCGGGGTGACCCTAGCTATTTTGAGAATTGATGGAAAGGTAGAGGCTTCAATGGATTTATTGAATAGTGTTGCTATGATTGGTGATTGGTAAAGTTGCATATCTAAGTTAAAAACCTGATATACACTCTAGAATGAATAAAATACAGTGGACCTCCGAGTAACGAGCATAATCCATTCCAGAAGCCTACTCAAGTGCCATTACCGAACAAATTTTCTCCCTTAAGGAATAATGTCAAGTAGGTTAGTCCATTTCAGACCCCCAAAAATACACTTACAAAAGCACTTACAATATTATACTTACATAATTGTACGATTTCCAAGGTGCTCGTAACTTGGGGTCCACTGTATGTATGTCATTACGTATGTGGTCGCGGGCATTCTCGCTACAGCTATGAAAACGTCTTCCCATTCTTTCTTCCTTCAGATGTGTTAGTATAAGAGAAAAAGGAGTTTATGAGGCAAACTGCATTAGATCACTTCTTTCATAAGAAAACCATAATGTACAAATGAACTGGTGTACGTACACCATTTACATACCTTGCAGAAGATAGGCAGAGCGGCTTATGCTGTTAGGAGTTTATTTCATTTCATCCTTTTCTATCGCTTAACCCTTTGGGGGTCGGTGCCGTACTAGTACGTTTTACAAGCAGGGGTTGGTGCCGTACTAGTACGCATAAATTCTAGCAGCTTCAAATCGAGGGGGAGAAAGCTGGTAAGCCTGCATATGATAGAATGGGTCTATGTGATAAGTGTGCGCAGTAGGAAAAAAATCTATCCACCCACATTGCATTGTGGGAGTGGTAATTCAGTGCACCTTTGTCACCAAGCCAAGCGGTGAAACCTCACTCCCGCAGTGTGAGTGGTAGGGAAAGCAGTGGGGAGAGTGGGAAGACAGTGGGGTGGGTAGGGAATACAGTGGGTGAAGTGGGGGAGTGGGGAAGGCAGTGGGGAGTGGGAAGGTGGGGAAGACAGTGGGGTGGGTGGGGATGACAGTGGGGGTGGGGAAGACAGTGGGGTGGGTGGGGAAGGCAGTGGGGAGGACAGTGGGGTGGGTGGGGAGGACAGTGGGGTGGGTGGGGAAGGCAGTGGGGAAGACAGTGGGGGTGGGGAAGACAGTGGGGGGAAGGCTGGCTGGCTGGCAGGCTGACCAGCTGGCTGGCTCTGTCACACAGGTACACAAAAATACATAAGAGTAAATAACCAAGGATAAATACATAGTGTAAATTACAGAGGATAAATATATAGTGTAAATTACCTAGGATAATCCAAAAAAATTCAGACAGACAGACAGACAAACAGACAGACAGATAAAACAGTGAAAACAAATAAAGGGAAGGCAGTGTATCCTCATTTGTCAAATGTCATCACTCTTGATAAGACGAGGCTAACCCCTGGCTGGCTGGCAGGGAGGCAGGCAGGGATAGTGGCAGGGAGGGAGGGAGGCAGGCAGGCAAAGGCAGTGTATCCGCATTTGTCAAATGTCATCACTCTTGATAAGATGAGGCTAACCCCTGGCTGGCTGGCAGGGAGGCAGGAAGGGAGGGAGGCAGGGGTTGAGGCAGGCAGGCGAAGGCAGTGTTCCTCGTTTGTCAAATGTCATCACTCTTGATAAGATGAGGCTAACCCCTGGCTGGCTGGCAGGGAGGCAGGCAGGGATAGTGGCAGGGAGGGAGGGAGGCAGGGGTTGAGGCAGGCAGGCAAAGGCAGTGTATCCGCATTTGTCAAATGTCATCACTCTTGATAAGATGAGGCTAACCCCTGGCTGGCTGGCAGGGAGGCAGGCAGGGAGGGTGGAAGGGAGGCAGGGATAGTGGCAGGGAGGGATGGAGGCAGGGGTTGAGGCAGGCAGGCGAAGGCAGTGTTCCTCATTTGTCAAATGTCATCACTCTTGATAAGATGAGGCTAACCCCTGGCTGGCTGGCAGGGAGGCAGGCAGGGAGGCAGGGAGAGTGGCAGGGAGGGAGAGAGGCAGGGGTTGAGGCAGGAAGGCGAAGGCATCAAATGTCAACAGTAATTAGTTTAGCAGATAATAAACAAGATAAGAAGACCCTCACCCCTCTTCAAATGTCAATTTTGTAATTGGATTACTGATAAGACTGACATTTACACCTTCCTTCAATAATAATAATAATAATAATAATAATTTATTATTATTATTATTATTATTATATTCTCACGTGTATCCTAGGTAATTTACACTATGTATAATTGTATTTATGTGTTCCTGTGAGATAGACACACAGCCAGCCAGCCAGCCAGCCCGCCAGCCGGCTGACCATCTATGCAACCAGCTGTTCAGCCAGCCAGCCAGCCAACTGGTCAGTAAGCCAGCCAGCCAGCTGGCTAGCTGGTCAGCCAGCAAGCCAGCCAGCCGGCTGGCCATCCATCCACCAGACAGCTGTTCAGCCAGCCAGCTGGTCAGCTAGCCAGCCAGCCAGGTGGTCAGCTAGCCAGCCAGCCAGCTGGTCAGCTAGCCAGGCAGCCAGCTGGTCAGCCAGCCAGCTGGTCAGCCAGCCAGCCAGCTAGCTGGTCAGCCAGCAAGCCAGCCAGTCGACTGGCCATCCATCCAGCCAGCTGTTCAGCCAGCTAGCCAGCCAGCCAGCTGGTCAGCCAGCCAGCCAGCTGGTCAGCCAGCCAGCCAGCTGGTCAGCCAGCCAGCCAGCTGGTCAGCCAGCCAGCCAGCTGGTCAGCCAGCCAGCCAGCTGGTCAGCCAGCCAGCCAGCTGGTCAACCAGATAGCCAGCCAGCTGGTCAGCTAGCCAGGCAGCCAGCCAGCCAGCCAGCCAGCTGGTCAGCCAGTCAGCCAGCAGTTATTGTGTAGTATACAAGGAGTGTATATATACAAAATATGGTTTATATTGGTCTCACAGGACATAAAAGTTACTTGAAAAAATAAAATATTAAAAAATAAAAGAAAAAAGTACAAAAAAAAAAAAAAAATATTACCGGCCAACCGGAAGTCACTGATGTTGCTGTCAGCGGTTCAATTTTGGTCAACTTGAAACCTCCATATCTCCGTAAGTATTGATCGCAAAAAATTTTTGTTTAGCTATTTAGATTCAGAAAAAAGAACTCTATCATTTCATAAGAAAAAATAATTTTTTTTTTTCCGAATATTTTTCGACCCCAGGAACACTTTCCCCAGAAGGCCTGTCGACCCCCAAAGGGTTAATTGCTACACTCTTAATGCTACACTTTGTCACTGAACTTAACTGCTTTAAACTTCACAACTTGCACCTGTGCTGGCATGCAGGAACACAAAATTATATAATAAACACACTATTTAACATATAAATTAACATAAATATGAATGTTTTTCCAGTCAGCTTGACGGAGTGAACAAAAACCATTTGTGTCCGGACTGGTAACAACAACAGCAACTGGTTTGTTTACAAAACTCGCAAACCTTCTACACTCATGTACTCCACCACTGCCTCCACCACTAACTCCACCACTGCCTCTGCCACTAACTCCACCACTGCCTCCACCACTAACTTCACCACTGCCTCCACCACTGCCTCAACCACTAACTCCACCACTGCCTCGCAACATCAGGTTCCTCAATTCCTTTTCTCTTCGCCAGGATAGAAGGGATTGTTGATTTGTTTTTGCCATACATCCTGTTTTTCCATAACTCTGTTACCAAACCAGTGCTTTTCTATATCCTTCCTGAATCTGAATTTTTCCAATTTCAAACCATTGCTGCGAGTCCTGTTTTGGCTAGATATTTTTAGCATGCTATTTAAATTCCCTTTATTTATTCCTGTTTTCCATTTATACATCTCAATTATATCCCCCCTAATTCTACATCTTGAAAACACTTCTGGAGCAGAAGCACAGTCATTGGCATCCACTCTAGAACAACAGATATTAGAGCCAGCAAATAAACCCCCCCTAAATTCCATCAACATAATGACATTTGTCTTTGCAAACATACAGGGTCTAAAGCCACCAACAAACAAAAAAATTCCTTACATCAAGGGACTGCTCATGGAGTCAAATACAATGTTTGCAGCTTTCACAGAGACCCACATAAAGGATCATTTTGACAACGAAATATGGATCCCAGGTTATAACCTATTCAGATGTGACAGGCTAAACAGGCAACAAGAAGGGGAGAAGGGGTTGGCTTGTACGTCACAGAGTCACTCATTTGCTAAGAACTACTAAACACCTCAAATGATGTAGTTGAAGTTTTGGCAGCAAAGATTGAAAACCAAAACCTTTTCAATGTTGTTGTATACAAGCCTCTGGATGCAACTACCCAGCAATTCCTGGAACAGCTTTTGAAAATTGACCACTGTCTGGAAAATCTCCCAACTCCTGCCCCAAACATCTTGCTACTGGGAGATTTCAACTTGAGACACCTAAAATACGAAGGGAGGCACTGATCAATGAAATAGCAAATATCGGAATCTTACAGGAGACAAGAATCGCAGGAAGAACTAAAAGCCAAAAAGGAAATTGAAAAAATACTTATTCTCTTATGCCAAATCTAAGAGAAAAATAACATCAAGTATTGGGCCCCTGCTTAGGCGAGATGGGACATACAGTGGACCCTGGTTACTAAAGCCCGGAAATCGTGCAGCTATGTAAGTACTAATGTCGTAAGTTCTTGTGGAATGAGTTTTGGGTCTGAAATTGATAACCTACATACATACTTTTAAAGGACTAAATGCTGCACATGCACCTTGCAGGCTTCAATGAATTTTTCGTTAACCGAGGGTCCACTGTACACAGATGACAGCCAAGAAATGAGTGAGATACTAAAGCCCCAATAGACTCAGTGTTCAGCGAGCTGTTACCCAGACTAAGGGTCGACAATCCAAATGAATTCTTTATGAATGAGACCCAAAATTTGGTCATCTCAGAAATCTCTGATATTATCCTAACACCACAAGACTTTGAAAAGGCAATAAATGACATGCCCATGCACTCTTCCCCAGACCCAGACTCATGGAACTCCATGTTCATCAAGAACTGCAAGAAGCCCCTGTCACGTGCCTTCAGCATTCTATGGAGAGGGAGCATGGACACGGGTCATCCCACACTCACTAAAAACAACAGACATAGCCCCACTCTACAAAGGTGGCAGTAAAGCAATTGCAAAGAACTACAGACCAATAGCACTAACATCCCATATCATAAAAATCTTTGAGAGGGTTCTAAGAATCAAAATTGCCAACCGCCTAGATACTCATCAATTACACAACCCAGGACAACGCGGGTTTAGAGCAGGTCACTTCTGCCTGTCCCAGCTACTGGACCACCATGACAAGGTCCTGGATGCTGTAGAGGATAAACAAAATACAGATGTAGTATACACAGTCTTTGCAAAAACCTTTGACAAGTGAGACCACGGTGTAATTGGGCACAAAATGCATGATAAAGGAATAACAGGAAAAGTTGGTAGATGGATCTATATCTTCCTGACAAATAGAACACAGAGTAATAGTAAACAGAGTAAAGTACGAGTCAGCTATGGTGAAAAGCTCTGTTCCACAAGGCACAGTACTCGCTCCCATCCTATTCCTCATCCTCATATCTGACATAGACAGAGATGTAAACCATAGCTCCTTGTTTTTTTTTGCGGATGACATCCAAATTGCCATGACAGTGACCTCCATCGAAGACACCGCAAAACTCCAAGCAGACATCAACCAAATCTTCAAATGGGCCACTCAAAACAATATGAAGATCAATGAAGAGAAATTTCAACTACTCAGATATGGAAAACTTTAGGAAATTAAAATTGTATCAGGGTACAGTAGATCATCATTTGGCACGGTAGTTACGTTCCTGAAAACGTTGTGTTAGATAATTTTGTGTTAGATAATTAAAAGAACTTATGAGAAAAATAGGGTTACGTTCCTCGGAGTTCATAAAAAGCCAAACAAGTTTTTTTTAGACCAACAGATCTTAGAAAAATAAAAGTGAATATGTAATTGTAGTTCATTATTGTGATGTATTATGTTGTTTTTACTGCTTAAGACTACAAATGTAACAGAAATAATAGTATTTATCTTAAATTGTGGGTGCTGGTGTTTGTGGATGATTGTGAAGAGAGTGGAGAGTTATGCTGTGGCCCTACTGGGCTGAGGTGGATAGTAGAGGTTCTGGAACTGAAGTCAATGGTTGTATTGAGTGTCTAACTTTGTCATTCAGTAAGTCAGTCAAGTCATTCAGTAAGTGAATCAAGTCATTCAGTAAGTCAGTCAAGTCATTCAGTAAGTCAGTCAAGTCATTCAGTAAGTCAGTCATTCAGTAAGTCAGTCAAGTCATTCAGTAAGTCAGTCAAGTCATTAAGTCAGTCAAGTCATTCAGTAAGTCAGTCAAGTCATTCAGTCAGTCAGTCAAGTCATTCAATAACTCAGTCAAGTCATTCAGTAAGTCAGTCAAATCATTCAGTAAGTCAATAAAGTCATTCAGTAAGTCAGTCAAGTCATTCAGTAAGTCAGTCAAGTCATTCAGTGAATCAGTCAAGTCATTCAGTAAGTCAGTCAATCATTCAGTAAGTCAGTCAATCATTCAGTATGTCAGTCAGCCATTAAGTCAGTCAAGTCATTCAGTAAGTCAGTCAAGTCATTCAGTAAGTCAGTGAAGTCATTCAGTAAGTCAGTCAAGTCATTCAGTAAGTCAGTCAGTCATTCAGTAAGTCAGTCAGTCATTCAGTAAGTCAGTCAGTCATTCAGTAAGTCAGTCAGCCATTAAGTCAGTTAAGTCAGTCAAGTCATTCAGTAAGTCAGTCAAGTCATTCAGTAAGTCAGTCAAGTCATTCAGTAAGTCAGTCAAGTCATTCAGTCAGTCAGTCAAGTCATTCAATAAGTCAGTCAAGTCATTCAGTCAGTCAAGTCATTCAATAAGTCAGTCAAGTCATTCAGTAAGTCAGTCAATTCATTCAGTAAGTCAGTCAATTCGTTCAGTAAGTCAGTCAGTCATTCAGTCAAGTCATTCAGTAAGTCATTCAGTAAGTCAGTCAAGTCATTCAGTAAGTCAGTCAAGTCATTCAGTGAATCAGTCAAGTCATTCAGTAAGTCAGTCAATCATTCAGTAAGTTAGTCAATCATTCAGTAAGTCAGTCAATCATTCAGTAAGTCAGTCAGCCATTAAGTCAGTCAAGTCATTCAGTAAGTCAGTCAAGTCATTCAGTAAGTCAGTCAAGTCATTCAGTAAGTCAGTCAGTCATCCAGTAAGTCAGTCAGCCATTAAGTCAGTCAAGTCAGCCAATAATTCAGTCAAGTCAGTCAGTCAAGTCATTCAGTAAGTCAGTCAAGTCATTCAGTCAGTCAGTCAAGTCATTCAATAAGTCAGTCAAGTCATTCAGTAAGTCAGTCAAGTCATTCAGTAAGTCAGTCAAGTCATTCAGTAAGTCAGTCAAGTCATTCAGTAAGTCAGTCAGTCATCCAGTAAGTCAGTCAGCCATTAAGTCAGTCAAGTCAGCCAATAATTCAGTCAAGTCAGTCAGTCAAGTCATTCAGTAAGTCAGTCAAGTCATTCAGTCAGTCAGTCAAGTCATTCAATAAGTCAGTCAAGTCATTCAGTAAGTCAGTCAAGTCATTCAGTAAGTCAGTCAAGTCATTCAGTCAGTCAGTCAGTCAAGTCATTCAATAAGTCAGTCAAGTAATAATAATAATAATATAATAATAATAATAATATTTTTATTTGGACATGATACAAAGAATTACATTTGGTTATTGAGATTACATGAGGTGTACATGCCAAAAGCCCCTAGTATGCAGGGCATTTTGGGCAGACTTAAAATTAACTTAAAACTAAATTGTAAGATTTTTTGTAGATAGTATACAATGAGTAAAGGTGAGTATTTAAGCTATGAAATTTGAACATAGTTTTGTACTTTTGTCTTCATTATAAAATTAATTAAATCAGATTAAACAAATTAAAGCAATAATAATAATAAAATAATAAAAAGTTATGGTTGATAATTTATAAAATAAGTAAAGTTGCATATCTAAGTTATAAAGTTTAAATATAAGTTGAACATATCAATT
>WNWK01008095.1:0-87547 GCA_009830355.1 Cherax destructor
TGTGGAAACTTTTTAGTGCTAAAAGTTCCACGGGTAAGTGAGCCGTAAAGCCTTACTCCGTGGATGGCCCTCGGAGTTTATAAACCCCACTCCCAACCAAAACAACTACCTCAGTTTTTGGGGGGTGACTATTGTGTATATTTTAATTGATAGATTTATCCACCTAGGAACACCTAGGCAAGTTTGTACAGATGAAACTAATAGTAAGATTATTAAGGCAACGTTAGGTATTAATAGTGTGGCTTAGCCCTAATATAGGTAGTTATAGGCCTGAATAGGCAAGCTTGGTTATGTTAGCTAGAGAAAACTGGCAGCCCACACGAATCTAGGCAGTGTGGTGGTCAGGATTATGACCTACGCCTTCCCAGACCAGACTCCACAGGGACAAGTCGTGCTGGATTAGGCGGCACCCCCACGTCCAACTCTGTCCTGGGGCCCTGGAGGGAGACCCCAGTACCATGGAAATCTGCCTCCACCCAGACCCATTTACAGTAAGACTAGGCTTTCTTTCTCTCAGTATCTGGCCAGTTTTCGGGGAAACGTTAGTGAAGTTATCTGTGGGTCTTAAGCAGACGGAAACCTTTGTGTTGGTATGTCCAGCGTGTCTCTTAAGTTCAGTCTGGAAGCTAGTGTTACTTACTGCATATATTACTCAAGGGACATCCAGAACCGGGGAACTCTGAGGGTGCAGGCAGGACACTAATTACCCATCTTTTGCAGACAAAGTTTCTCCACTGCACATGGTGTTAGGAGGGGTTATATATAAGGAAGACCAGGACACATACCCACCCTTTTCTTTCAAGAAAATAATCTCCCTTCCAGTATTTTGTAGGCGGGTGGGATTCCCCTTACTGCAACAATATGAAATTTGTACCCTAGCCACTTGTAAGTCTGAGGAAAGTGTCTCAGGTGTCGGTGTCAACAGTGCTTGCCCAGAGTGCAACTTACAAAGGCAATCAAAAGTTTCTATATTGGTCCTTGATACCGAGATGTGGAATAGCTAGTTTAGCGACACATTAGTCTTAATTAGCTAGGCCACAGTTAATGTACCAGTCATTTTCGAAGCTAGGTTAGTTTTTCACACCTAGGCCCAAGACTTACTCAGGCTAGGTTAAGCTAACTAATCAGAAGTTATTATTTACAGTAATCTACAGGCAGGCCAAGTAGGCTAGTAAGCTGTGAGTTTAGTTACTTACAGTGATTACAAGTAAGCCAGGTTAGGTAACTTGCATTTTAATTACTTACAGTGGTTTCAGGCAGTCACAGTTAGGGTAGGCCTCTGCAATAATTATAACAGTTATAACAGCTAGGTCAGATTTAACCAGCTATTATTTTTTGCAAGCTAGATTCAGGCTAGTTGCACCTAATTTCAACAGATAAAGTTAGGCTAGGTGTTACCTTCACGCTAACTACAATAATTGTCTAGGCTCAGTTAAGCCAAAGTTAATTACAAAAATTACTTATTTACTGTTTAAATTTGATTTACTGAATTTATTTTGTGTATCCAAGTGAATTTAATTTACAAAGACTACATATTTTTACTGTGTGAATTCATTGTACTATTTGACTCATTTAATTTGTGATTTGCTTGCTCAGTCCTGTAATTATTTACTATCGTGTACAGGGAGTTGCTAGGTTAAGCTTTCATAACAACAAGATACATTTTGGTTGGGTTTGAGGGTTTCCAGTGTACATTCTTTCTGAGTTAAGTCAATATCTGTAAGTAAAGTCATCAGGCTTGTTGAGGGCTTTGTTTCTCACTTATTCTCACCTGATACCGTGTTGTACTGTGGGGTGGGCTAATTGACGTACAAATTGTGACACACTCTTAATTAAACCACAACAATGATGAGGAAAATCTGAGTACCTTCCCCATCTCTAAGTCAGCTAAAGCGGTCTATGAGTGCACACAGGAGACGCGTAGTCAGGCGTGTAAGGAGAGTCAAGATAACAAGACAAGATGCAGATATAGATCATGAAGATCTGGAGAAGTGTTTAAAGCTTTTAGAGGAAGGCTAGCAGACTTTGAGATACCTACAAAGAGTGTGAGGCAGGAGCCCTTGCAGCAGATGAATCAGGAAATTGTACAGGAAATTCAGGAGGACCTGTGAGCATGAGGCTCAATGTAAAGCGGAGATGAAACTCTGCAAAGGCTAATGAAAACACTGAAGGCTGATGCAGCAAGGGCAACAAATAATAGTACAAGGCACGAGGCCACCACAGTCCCCTAGAGTGTTACCCAGATTGCCTACATTGAATTTACCAATGTTTGATGGAACTTTGACAGGTACATTGCTTTCTGGGATCGGTTTAAATCACAGATAGATAACAGGATGATTTGTCAGATGCCACCAAATTACAGTACTTACGTTCACAGCTCAAGGGTAAAGCCTGGACTTGGTCAGCATTACCAAAACACTGATATTAATTATCAACATGCCAAGGATCATCTGAAGGATGCGTTTGGCAACACAGAGATATAAAAACTGCTATATTTATCAATTGACTGATCTAAAGGTTTGCCGTCATGACCTGTAAGCGTAAGAAGTTTCCATCAAGTCATGAGTTTGACCAATAGTCTCAAGATTTACGATTGGGGTGGATCGGAATGGATGGTCAGTCGTTTGATTCAGGAAGTTAGCTAACACTATATTCTGTTGGACTGCCCACTCTATCCAAGCACGCAGAATTTGTCTCCAACGTCATCTTCGCTCTGCGGCCCTTTCTTTACCTTCCCTTCTTGCCGATGGACCCTCCTTTAATCCTGACTCTCATTGACTTTTTGACAGCAACTGACTTACTACACAAACTCTGAAGATTATACCTCATCACTCCCTCAGTCCCTTCTACCCCCAATCTCTTGCTTCCCTCTATCCCTGCCTATCCACTGCCCTGCTACACTCCATAACCTACTAATCATCCCTCTCTCTCTTACAACCCATTCTTCCTGCATCCTCCCTGCCCTGCTGTGCTGTATGACCCCTGTGGTTTAGCCCTTCTTTTGATTATAATAATTATCCCCAGTATGTGTTGGGTTACAAGAGCCCAAACTTCGTTCAGCTGTTATTCGTCCGTTTTGGGCTAAGTGCTGTTGCATTCTTCTGATCCCTTTCCTGATGAATCATTTAATGAGAGTACGCTTCTTGTGCGCGTTGGTATACTGTAACAACAGGTCTTTGTTCATTCTCTGCTGCATATACCAACCTGTATTTATCTGCACAGATGGTATACGGTTTGCTCACTATTATCTTCCTTCCCCTGCATTCTGTATCTCGGATATTGCGTTCTTGATCTCTTCTCTACCGCCACCCATCTTGTTGTTAGGTGATTTTAATGCTCACCATCATCTTTGGGGAAGATTCACTGGGACTCTTTGGTGATCAATTGAAGACTCTTCTCACTTCTCATCCTCTTCATGTTTGAAATATGGGTGCTCCCACCCATTTTGACTCTCGCACTCAGTCTCTCTCTTGCATTGATTTTTTTATCTGCTCCTTGTCAATTGCACTTGATTGCACTAGTCTGTTCTCCCAGATTTGCATGACAGTGATCACTTTCCTATTCTTCTTACTTCTACTACATATTCCCGACCGCCTTGTAGCCCCATTGGCAATTTGAACAAGCGAACTGGGACTTATACTTCATCTTACCGTCTTTTGTGGGGACCCTCCTTCATCCATTGATGAGCTGGTGCACCAGTTTTCGACCTTAGTTTTGACTGCAGCATCACGTTCTATTCCACAAACCTCAGGCAGACATTCTCAGACATGCGTACCTTGGTGGTCTCCTGCGTATGCCTATGCAGTGCATTTCAAACATGCTGCATGGGGCTGTTATCAATATAACCGGACCTCAGATCGTCTTTTGGTTTTAAGCGGGCAGGGCAGTCGCTCGCTGCATCATGGCGCTAAATGCACTTGTTGGCAAGACTACGTGTCTAACATTACCTCGACTTTCCCTATGTATTCGGTTTGGAAGAAGGTATGGAAGTTGTGTGGCAAGTACACTCTGGACCCAGCTCCCATTTTGTGGGTTGCTGGTGTTAGTGTTCCACGGAATCGAGAACTATCTTGTCCGTTTTCTCCCAAGGGCTTCACCTTTGTCCCTCATTTCTTGCGTCTATGTCTATCAAGGAGCAATTGCCCTTGGATTTCTCCTCTAATGGAATGGAGCCATATAACGTGCCTTTCCTCTCCTGAGCTAAAGTCCACGCTTTCTGCTTGACAGTCATCGGCAGCTGGGCCCGATGATATTCATATCAGTATGCTACAACATCACTCATTCTACAGTCCTTTTGCGTCTTTTCAATCTTATTTGGACGCGAGGGGTTTCTCCACAACAATGGAAATCTGCCATTGCTACTGTTTGCAAACCAGGCACCTCGGGAGGCTTGATACCTCTCACTATCATTGCATTGCTCCTGACCAGTGTAGTCTGCAAGGTGATGGAACGATTGAGTGAGATAGACATCTGATATGGTATTTGGAGGCTCACAATAGTCTTTCTCCTTGCCTGGCTTTCGCAAGGGTCGCTCTACTTTGGACCTTGCTCCACTTGATACATATGTGCGAAATACCTTTGCTAACAAACACTCCATCCTAGCAGTCTTTTTGATCATGAGAAGGCATATGACACCACTTGGAGGTATAACATTTTAGCCCAAGCTCCTCCTTGACCTCCATGGTAATCTGCCAACTTTCCTTACTTCTTTCTTATCTGAGAGACATTTTAGTGTCCGTGTTGGCGCCTCGCTTTCCTCAGACTTTGTTCAGGCCAAGGGTGTCCCACAAGGTTGCGTCCTTAGCACTACCCTTTTCTCTTGGCTATAAATGACCTACCTTCTGTTCTTCCATCGCATATTTGGTCATCACTTTATGTGGATGACTTCGCTATAGCTTACGCAGATGCTGACTGTCGCCTGGTAGCGACCTCCCTTCAGGATGCGATTGAGCGGGTTTCCCATTGGGCCACTGTAGTGGTTGTAGGTTAATAAAACTCAGAGTAACAATAACAATGTACTCTCCAGGGCTGCTGCATAACAACAACGACAATAACAAAACAATTATAAATGACTGAACCAAACAAACATAGTATTCAATCCTCCTACTGCTCCCAACCCCTTACATTCCTCCTTTTCTAAATTACATTATATCATCCAACTTATAAATCCAACCTATCTGGAGGTTTGACAACTCTGCTGGAACGCCGGAGAATTGGAGGGTTTGCACTGTCCTGAGGTGCCTCCTCTTCTCTCACCCGGCTGGTTCCCTTATCAAACCTCCCAGGAGGTTCTTCCTGTATGCTAACCTGCTCTTTAAGTTTATTACCATTATTATGTGTTGTGGGCAGTTCCTCTAAACCACTCCTTACTGCTTCTGGTACTGTTGGAATCAGTGGTTGCTCTCCACTCCTAAACCTTGGCATGAGCTGATCTATATGCCTTTTCCATATCATGTTACCAAACCCTCTAATTAACGCTTTATAATTCCTAACCCCTAATACCTCCATAATTTTCCTTCTACCCAAGGGTAGAAGTTCCTTCATACGCAGCATCATCAACTTTAAAATGCTTCCCCACTCCTTGAAGGTCACCAGCAGGCATGTTAAACCATGAATTGTTCTCTTTAACATGACATTTGACAGCCGATACAGGGACTTTGAAATTCCTATGAAACATCATTTCTGCTGGTGTCTTATTTGTGGAGGAATGAACAGTTTTCCTATGGTTATATAAGAACCTACATAATCTGGTATTGAGAGAACCTTTTGTAAACTTGTGTAAACCTTCCATCAATGTCTGTACCTCCCTCTCTGCCAGACCATTTGATGATGGATGGTATGGGGCTGGAGTAACATGTTCAAAACTATTCTTACTAAGAAGGCTTCCAGCTCTTGTGAGACAAAATAAGCAGCATTATCTGACACAACTGTGTCTGGTAACCCAAAATTACAAAAGGATTTCCTCAGTAACTCAGTAGTAACTGTGGATGTCATGAAACTAGTTACTTGCACATCTAAGAATTTTGAAAAGGAATCCACAATTACCAAAAAATATTTGCCCTCAACAGGACCTGCATAGTCTATATGCACTCTAGATAATGGTTTCCCAGTGCTGGGCCAAGATAGGACAGGAGATGAATTTGGCTTAAAATTCTGAAAACAAATGGGACAACTCTTTGTCACTTCTGCAATATCTTGGTTCATCTTTGGCCACCAGACCCACTGCCTAGCTTCTGCTTTCATAGCATTGATACCATTATGACCTATAAGCAGATGCTCCAATACCTTACATCTCAATTTTACTGGCACTACCACTCTGTTCCTATACAATAATACATTATCATGAACAGTCAGATCTGATTTGACTGAATTATAATCAGATAAAAATACACTGTTTTAACACCATCCATATTTAACATTATTTACTACTTGGAATAATACATCATCCCAGTTTCCTCTTTGATTTTGTCAAATGATAAGTGTTTGAAATCGAGGAACTCTACTAATCTCACATATTCCGAAGGTATACTTGATTCTAAGCTGTGATCTTCAGTAGGTAATCTACTAAATGCATCTGCAATAACATTTTCCTTGCCAGCCTTGAATGAAAATTCATAATCATACTGAGCTAATAACAGAGCCCAACGCTGAATTCTGGCATTTGCATTTACTGGAATATGCTTCCCTTTACCAAACAACCCTAGCAATGGTTTATGATCCGTGCGAGCAACAAACTTTCTCCTTAGCAAAAAATATCTGAATTTCTTAACAGCATACACCAAAGCTAGACCTTCTTTATCAAGTTGAGAATAATTCTGTTCTGCTGGAGAAAGTTTCTTACTAGCAAAATACACAGGTTTTTCCTGGCCATTTACTACCTGGATTAACACATCCAACACCCACAGAAGAAGCATCAACCTCAATTATTAATGGATGCTCTCCCGTAAAATTAGTCAACAAAGCTGAACACTCCAATTGTTTTTTAATCCTTTGAACAGCTTCCTCTTCCACTGAAGACCACTCAAATGTAGCCTCCTTTTTTAACCCTTTAACGGTCCACACGTAGATCTACGTTCACTCGCGCACTGCTCCGAATATTTAAAAAAAAAAAAAAAAATTTAAATGAAGAGTGCATTTTTATAAACAGGATAGGCTAAAAAAAAATTTTAGTGCCAGTACTTACCGAGATATAAGCCCGCGAAGTTGGTGCTAAATGATGTGGTGTCGGCAACATGGAGCACTGCCGCTTGCAGAAACAATAAACATTTATCGTTTTTTTTTTCATTTTTTTTACATTTTCTGTTGTTTTCATGCTATGATAATAATGTTTTGATGCAGATCTTTTGATATCATTGCCAATTCTTGTTTAGACACAAATGTTTGGTACTGAATTAGTAATCATACTGTCACTAACACACATGTTCCCACTGATTGATGAATTTGTACACCTGGTTCAATCCCATACTATTGTTTACATATATATATAAAGTATTTACAGGTCCCATTTATGTTTCTAGAGTCCACCACTGTGTGATCCCTCCAAGAAGCATGGATTCATACAGAGTGCCACTCCACATTGCTTGACACTGTATCGTGTTCTTTTCGCATGGGTCGCTGTGTACTGTAAGCACACACAACACACTTTTTCTGAGAGTACTTCTTCTTTGGAGTAGATGGTAATGGTATCAGGCAGTGACAGTTAGGGATTATTCGGTTAGGCACTTCCTTCTGGTTGTGGGGTGACAGGTCGCTGTTGTGGGGTGACAGGTCGCTGTTGTGGGGTGACAGGTCGCTGTTGTGGGGTGACAGGTCGCTGTTGTGGGGTGACAGGTCGCTGTTGTGGGGTGACAGGTCGCTGTGGAGTGGCAGGTAAAGGTGTGGTACCATATTTTCTCGCTATCTGCTTGATGACATTTAGGGTGAATTCCGCATATTGTTGTCGCTTCCCAGTCTTTATTTCGAACATGTTGAAGGCATTGAGCATTGCAATGTCAACAAGGTGGAAAAACACTTTTATATACCACTTGCGACTCCTACGAACACAGTCAACAAAGCCTATCATCATGTCACACTTATCAACTTGTCGCATATTGTTCGTATAGTCGATGACAACAGCTGGTTTTTCAACAGGTTGATTGTTGAGCGTGCTGATTCTGTCTGTTTGTACCATCTCGTTTCTGTGGATGGTTGACAGCAATGTCACGTCCCTTTTGTCATGCCATGTCAGTGCCATGATGTCATTGGCATGAAACGCTTGCACTAAACTTCCTCCAGTGAACTTTGGCATGTGTTTTCTATTTCTTCTCACTGTTCCACATATATCAGTATTGTTAAACGTAGGAAATCAGCAAGCATGGGCTTGTGTACCAGTTATCTGTGAACAATGTATGGCCCTTGCCAAGGTATGGCTGCATCATCTTGCGAACAACATCACCAGAGATAGCAACATGCGCCTGGTATCATCGAGTGTATTTTTACCTGTGTAGATAATGACACCCAACACAAGACCAGTCTCACAGTCACACATAACAAACAGTTTTATACCAAAGCGATTGTTTGCTTGGTATATATTGTTTAAATTTGACAGTCGTCCCTTGAACAGAATCAGGACTCGTCAACAACAATGTTCTTGAATGGATAAAAGTAGGCACTAAATTTTTGCTTGAGATACATAAACAATTCCCGGATTTTGTAAAGGAGGTCATTTCGGTTTGGTGTATTCCTGTCTGAGAAATGCAACATTCTCAGCAACAGAATGAATCTGTTGCAGGACAGGAGGTCACGGAAGACTGGAGTGCTAATGAAGGAGTCTGTGGACCAGTAGTTTGCTATATTGTGCTTATATGTGTGTGGCATAAGCATGACAGTGCCAAGGAATAAATACATTTCAGCCACAGTTGTATTTTTCCACCTGCGCAGCCGTGACGATTCTGTAACATCTGCATGGTCCATTATATACTGGTAATACAGGTTGGTCTGGGTAACAATCAGGTTCATTATCGCCTCATCAAAGTATAGTTGAAAATAGTCTAACTCTGTAGACTCATCAGTGATGGGACAGTGTGGCATGATGCCACTTCCACTGTCATCAAAAATGAAAGGATGTGGCACGAATGGTGTATGTTCAGTCCAATTCCATTCACGATCAGCTGGGACGTGGGGGAGAAGGAGGGACGGGAGTGGGGCCAGCACATGGTTGAGAGGGTGCCGCGTGGTCCTTTGTCTGTCCACACACCGCGCCACGAGGACCAGGCATCATGCCACCCACCACCCCTTCCTCCATCCCAGCATACTCTCCTTCATTATCACTTTCACTATCAGTGGCAGGGGTTCTGGACTGTGACCTGCCACGACCCTTGCCTCTGACTGCATATGGCACACTGCCTGAACGTAGGTAATGACGCCCAAAAACACGTTTCACTGGGGAATAATGATAATCACTTTCACTCGACGAATCGTCTATGGGCATAAAATCGATTTCATCATCGTCACTTATATCACTTTCACTATCGTCATTATTATAACACATGGAAAATGATAATTTCCTCTTGCGGAGTTGCCTTTGGGTAGTAACACTAGCAACCCCAGAGGTGCTGGGCTGAGGGTCTGTGGCGACACTGGCCACCCCAGAAGTGCTGGGCTGAGAGTCTGGTATGGCCACACTGGCCACCCCAGAAGTGATGGGCTGAGGGTCTGGTATGGCCACACTGTCCACACTGGCCACACTGGCCACCCCAGAGGTGATGGGCTGAGGGTCATCTGGGTTGTCATCAATAGTTTCACTAATTCCTTGATTATTAGTGAATCACGAGGATGTGCCATGATGTTGACCCACGATGGAGCTGAAACTAAATGGGGTTACCATGCGGTACCCTGGCGTCCCCGATTTTTTTCATACTGCGCACACTGAGGGCGCAGGCCCATTCTCTCATGTCTAGGCGATTCAGGCCTATCGCGCTAAATTTGAACGAATGAAAAATAAAACGTAGATCTATGTTCGGAGCAGTACGCATACAAACGTATATCTACGTGTGGACAGTTAAAGGGTTAACAAATCATACAGTGGTGCCAAAATTAAAGAAAAGTTCTTAATAAACTTACAATAATAAGTCACCATCCCCACAAAGGACTGAACTTCTCCTACAGACGTAGGTGAAGGTAAATTCACAAGAGCCTCCACCTTCTGAGAAGAAGGTTTAATACCTTCCCCTGAAATTTCATACCCCAGATATGCAATAGATCTGGCTTTCAACACTGACTATCCTTATTCAGTACTACATTATGCTCTTGTAAAATACTCAACACCTGCCTGAGTCTGACATCATGCTCAACTTCTGTGGCACCACATATTATATCATCTAAATAGGATGCAACCCCATCCAGGTTAACAAACAATTGGGAAATAAATTTCTGGAAAATACCAGATGAGGAAATTCCAAACGGTAATCTCTTATATTTAAAAAGTCCCCTGTGGGTATTAATTACTAAAAGATGTTGGCTCCTCTCATCTACAGGTATCTGTAAATAAGCATCTTTTAAATCTAATTTTGTAAATATTTTACCTTTACCCACTACAGACAATAATTCCTCAATCCTGGGTAAAGGATATCTTTCACAATAAATTTGTTGATTTACATATTTAAAATCCCCACATATTCTCATAGACTTAGAGTCAGCCTTCAGTACTGGTACAATAGGTACAGACCATTCACTATGCGATATAGGCTCAATAATGCCTTTCTTCACTAAGTTTTCTAATTCTTTCTCAATCATCTCTTTGTGAAAAAATGGTACTGGCCTTGCCTTCACAAACTTAGGAACAGCCTCCCTTTTCACATGAATTTTGGCCACAAAGCTGGAGATAGGTTTACTAGAATCTACCCTAAAATTATCTAGCATTTCTTCAGCACTGTCTAGTTTGTTAATTTTTGGTAGATTCATCCAATCCAGCAAGATAAATCCCTACCTTTTGCATGAGGTCTTTCCCACACAAGTTACTATTACTGGATTTCACTACATAAAACACTTGTGACACCTCTAATTTATTATATCTCACCGGCAAAACCACCTGTCCCAGAAGGTTTATTTTCCAATTATCATATGCAGTTACCCTCCTAGAACATGGTTCAATGTGCCCCTTTACTGTCTCTACCCAGTCTTTGGATAAAGTCGAGATGGACGCCCCACTGTCAATCTCAAAAGGGACCATTTGATTGTTAATGAGAAACCCATATTTTTCTGCCTTCATGGAAAACACACTATCCTCTAAGGCATATAAGCTCATCACTTCCTCATCTGCGGAACTATCACCGCCATCCAGCACCTTAACTGACTTTGTTCTAGGATATCTCAGTGACTGCTGTGTCCTTGCTGTCCTGTTTTTGTCAATACTCGAATTTGATACAGCCTTAGGAGACACTTTTGAAGATTTCTCACTACACACTCTTCTCAAGTGGCCTTTCTTATGACACTTATTACAGAAAAGTCTTTAAACCTACAAGTACTACTACTGTGCTGGAACCCACAATGTTTACATTTCACAGCATTAATCACTTGTACCGCAGGAGCAGAGTTCTGATCTGTAACAAATGCCTGTTCCAAGTTCAAAAGTTTGTCAAATAGTTTTGCAGACTGCACACTTTGCAAATCCAAATTTTCTGCAACTAGGTGAGGAAAATATACTTCATCCACCACCGCCATAAACAACTGGTCCCTCACTCTGGGGTCAAATTGTCCCCCAAAGGTACAGTTCACAGCCAACGCTTTTAAATCTGTATATAATTCATGCAAGGACTCACCCTGTCGTTTCTTCCTCTGCTGAAAAGCCAACAAACTGCGGTGGTAGGCTGGTTTCACTTCATAATAACTTTTCAGTGCCACGACCAAGTCGTCGTAACGCTTCGTGTGTGGTAAATCTGGTGACACACATTACCTAAAACACTGTAAGTTTCTGATCCCAGGGACACTAGCAAGAAATTCCTCTTGTTATCTTGCTCTTTAATTCCTAAGTGAGCGAAATTGGCTTCCAACAAGCTTAGCCAAAGCTCCAAAGAAATCTTACGTGGGTCGAAAGGCTCCAACCTTCCGTGTGATACCATCGTCACTTGTTGCTGCTGCTGTAGATTCTCGGCTGCCAATATCCTTACTACTTCAGGTCACATTGGCCCACTATCCTTGGTTCTGATGATCCCATCCTCGTCGCCACTGTAGTGGTTGTAGGTTAATAAAACCCCGAGTAACCATAACAATGTACTCTCAGGGCCGCTCCATAACAACAACGACCATAACAAAACAATTATAAATGACTGAACCAAACAAACATAGTATCCAATCCTCCTACTGCTCCCAACCCCTTACATAAATGGATTGTGAAAACATGCAATTACATTAAGTTTCACAACCTGCATGAATTGTATCACTGTAGGCAACAAGAGCATTTCACCCTCCATGGAAGATGTGTTCATTTAATATCACATACCTGCAAGTCCCTCCCAAGAAGCTCATTGCTAGTAATCCCTTCCTTAAATCACTTGTTAAAGCAACTGCTCAAGAAGAAATTTCTCGCCTAGCTGGTAGTAATAAGTTATCTCAAGTTATATACACTGATGGATCTAAACAGGAGTCTTCTGGCAGGGCTGCATCTGCTCTGGTTGCCACCTCCCTAGTTAAGAACAATAATAATTTTTTGAACTAGGCATAAGAATTAACAACTGGGCGTCTACACTGCAAACTGAATTGTTTGCAATCCTAATGGCACTAAAGCTAACTTATGACACTGAGCTTGACTCTATCATCATTACTGATTCTATGTCATCATTGAAGGCTCTTGACTCATATAATGACTCTAACAGCATGCTCATTGGAGAAGCCAGGTATAGATACTCAAAAATCCGGGACAAAGGAATTAATGTACATTTGCTATGGATTCCGTCACACATTGGATTACTCCTTCATGATAAAGTTGATATGTTAGCCAAGAAGAGCACCCAGAAGGAGAATGTAGAATATAACTTTGGTATATCTGTGTCTAGCATTAGGAATAATATTAGGAGAGAAATAAATAATGAAAATGATAGCTATAGGAATGCAGTTAGAAGCCTGAGTAGATCTATAACTCACTATGATAACATGCACGTAGATAAGTATGTTTATGGAGCAACTTGCAATGTGAACAGACTGACTGATGTTGTAGTGGCCAGGCTTAGGCTTGGCTACAAGTACTTCTGGCAGTTTGGGAGATACACAGATGATGATCAAACTAAATGCAAATTATGTGATCAGGCATATGGTCACTGTCTTGAACACTATGTGCTGAATTGTCCACTTATTGAGGAATATAGAGATAGACAGTATAATAACCTATGTGACATGTCAAGATATCTTATTGGTGAAGGTATGATACCACTTATACTAAGCAAATTTCCTAAATTTGCTTGTAACAGATAAGTGAACTGTAGATATAAATCCAAATTAATTTCCATGAATGTGCCTATCTGTGCTCATGATAATGCGAGCACAGATGGGCATGTTTATGGAGCAACTTGCAATGTGAACAGACTGACTGATGTTGTAGTGGCCAGGCTTAGGCTTGGCTACAAGTACTTCTGACAGTTTGGGAGACACAGATGATGATCAAACTAAATGCAAATTATGTGATCAGGCATATGGTCACTATCTTGAACACTATGTATGTACCGCAGGGAAGTGTCCTTGGTCCCCTGCTCTTCCTCTTATACATCAATGATCTTCCAAATGTATCACAACACCTGAAACCAATACTCTTTGCTGACGACACAACTTATGTCATCTCCCACACAAACCATGCCACGCTTAATACCATTGTTAACGACGAATTAATAAAAATATCAACATGGATGACAGCCAATAAACTTACACTCAACACTGATAAGACCTTCTATATTATGTTTGGCAACAGAACAGATGATCCACAATTAAACATTAAGATCAACTCTACACCTATTGCTAGACATAACGAGGGCAAGTTCCTGGGCCTTCACCTTGACAGCAGCCTGAAATTCAGCACCCATATCCAACACATAACAAAGAAAGTGTCCAAAACTGTGGGGATCCTCTCTAAGATACGGTATTATGTACCACAATCAGCCCTACTCACTCATCTATCCCTACCTCACATATGCCATTTGTGCATGGGGATCAACAGCAATTACCCACCTAAAGCCAATAATAACCCAACAAAAAGCCGCAGTAAGAATTATCACACAATCCAACGCTAGGCAGCACAACCCCCCACTCTTCAAAGACCTAAACCTACTCACTGTCCAGAACATCCATACTTACTACTCTGCTATCTACATTTATAGAACCATTAATTCCAACTTTAACCCTGAGCTAAAACACTTTCTTGACAGTTGTGACAGGACCCATAGACATAATACCAGACATAAACATCTCTTTGACATTCCCGTGTTCGACTAAATCTATACAAAAATTCAATGCGCATAAAAGGGCCTAAAATCTGGAACTCCCTGCCTGAAAACTCTAGAACTGCAGACACAACCTCCATTTTCAAAAGCACCATTAAAAAACATCTTATCTCAGTTACGCACCCAACTGGTAGCTAACCATACGAAAACTACTTTATCTTGCACATATCCACAGCAAAATACACTTATTGATATCTGTGATTCTCCTTAATTTGCACATTACTAACCACAGCAAAATACACTTATTGAAATCTGTGATTCCCCTTAATTTGCACAGTTCTAACCAAAATTCTAATACAACTATTGCCTCATAATACTTAAGCTAGTCATAAGTTTGCCTAAGACACTCCAATAT
Organism: Cherax destructor; assembly: GCA_009830355.1. Classification (NCBI taxonomy): domain Eukaryota; kingdom Metazoa; phylum Arthropoda; class Malacostraca; order Decapoda; family Parastacidae; genus Cherax; species Cherax destructor. The sequence continues at coordinate 14,821 of WNWK01008095.1, forward strand.
AGAAACTATATTATGCCAATATATCACCTTTATCATTAATATATAAACTAATTGCTAACTTCTTATACTAATTGTTAAATTCTCAATGTTTAAATTCCAGTACCTAAATTTTGTAAACCTAACCTAACCTAACCTTACAATCTGTATATTCATTGTGTAGCTATTGAGTAAGACCTATCATAAGACTGCCTGAAAAGCCTAGGCATACCTAGGCATATTAATGGCCATCTTGTAATATCAACTTTAATGTATAACTGTAAGTACCCCCCACCTTGTATTACATGAAATAAAGAATTTGAATTTGAATTTGAATTTGAATTTAATTGTCCACTTATTGAGGAATATAGAGATAGACAGTATAATAACCTATGTGACATGTCAAGATATCGTATTCATGAAATAAGATGCCAGTTGTATTAAGCAAATTTCCTAAATTTGCTTCTAACAGATAATTGAAATGTAGATATAAACCCAAATGTACAATTGTTAACCTCTTTGGGGCCTAGTGCCTAGGCCTTTTGTGTATCCATATGCTCTTGCGCTACCGTCCACAGGATGGATATGGGGTGCACAATAAACTAGCCACTCGGTGGCAAAATCTAATCTAATCTAAATACATGTACATGGTATACAGGCCTAGCTGACATCAATGACAACAACAACAACAGCTCATGTACAGTCCTAGTATGGTTGCAACCCAACAACAACAACAACTCAAATACAGTCCTAGTATGGTTGCAACCCATCAACCCAACAACAACAACTCATGCACAGTCCTAGTATGGTTGCAACCCATCAACAACTCATGTACAGTCCTAGTATGGTTGCAACCCAACAACAACTCATTTACAGTCCTAGTATAGTTGCAACCCATCAACCCAACAACAGCTCATGTACAGTCCTAGTATGGTTGCAACCCATCAACAACAACTTATGTACAGTCCTAGTATAGTTGCAACCCATCAACAACAACTCATATTCAGTCCTAGTATGGTTGCAACCCATCAACAAGAACTCACCTACAGTCCTATTATGGTTGCAACCCATCAACAACAACTCATGTACAGTCCTAGTATGGTTGCAACCCCCATCAACAAGAACTCACCTACAGTCCTAGTATGGTTGCAACATATCAACAACAACTCATGTACAGTCCTAGTATGGTTGTAACCCATCAACAACAACTCATGTACAGTCCTAGTATGGTTGTAACCCATCAACAACAGCTCATGCACCGTCCTAGTATGGTTGCAACTCATCAACGAGAACTCACCTACAGTCCTATTATGGTTGCAACCCATCAACAACAACTCATGTACAGTCCTAGTATGGTTGCAACCCATCAACAAGAACTCACCTACAGTCCTAGTATGGTTGCAACAACAACAACAACTCATGTACAGTCCTAGTATGGTTGCAACCCATCAACAACAACTCATGTACAGTCCTAGTATGGTTGCAACCCATCAACAAGAACTCACCTACAGTCCTAGTATAGTTGCTACATATCAACAACAACTCATGTACAGTTCTAGTATGGTTGCAACCCATCAACAACAGCTCATGTACAGACCTTGTATAGTTGCAACCTATCAACCCAACAAAGATTTAGATTTTGCCACCGAAGTGGCTAGTTTATTGTGCACCCTGTGGACGGTAGCGCAAGAGCATATGGATACACAAAAGGCCCCAAAGGGGTTAACAATTGTACATTTGGGTTTATATCTACATTTCAATTATCTGTTACAAGCAGGTATCTTATTTCATGAATAAGATATCTTGACATGTCACATAGGTTATTATATTGTCTATCTCTATATTCCTCAATAAGTGCACAATTAAGCACATAGTGTTCAAGACAGTGACCATATGCCTGATCACATAATTTGCATTTAGTTTGATCATCATCTGTGTCTCCCAAACTGTCAGAAGTACCTGTAGCCAAGCCTAAGCCTGGCCACTACAACATCAGTCAGTCTGTTCACATTGCAAGTTGCTCCATAAACATGCCCATCTGTGCTCGCATTATCATGAGCACAGATAGGCACGTTCATGGAAATTAATTTGGATTTATATCTACAGTTCACTTATCTGTTACAAGCCAACAACATCAGCTCATGTGGAAAAATAAACACATAAGCAGTATAATGTGATCCTTTATTGACAACGTTTCGCCCACGCAGTGGGCTTTATCGAGTCACAGATAAAGCCCACTGCGTGGGCGAAACGTTGTCAATAAAGGATCACATTATACTGCTTATGTGTTTATTTTTCCATTGTGTCGGTATTTTATACCATTTATTTCCATCAGCTCATGTACCGTCCTAATATAGTTGCAACCCATCAACAACAACTCAAGTACAGTCCTAGTAGAGTTGCAACTCATCAACCCAACAACAACTCAAGTACAGTCTTAGTATAGTTGCAACCCATCAACCCAACAACAACAACTCATGTACAGTCCTAGTATAATTGCAACCCATCAACACCTTATGTACAGTTCTAGTATAGTTGCAACCCATCAACCCAACAATAACAGCTGCCCTTAATGCCATGGCATGCCAGTGGCTCTCCTTGCACTTCTATGTAAACTTCTATGTAAAATTGCGAAGTAAATATTTGTATTTGTATATGTACGGTCCTAGTATAGTTGCAACCCATCAACCCAACAATAACAGCTCATGTACAGTCCTAGTATAGTTGCAACCCATCAACCCAACAATAACAGCAAGACGTGTGAGTGTCAGGTGAAGGTCTTAATATTATATTGTTAATGGTATGGTCAGGAGAGTTACAAACACAGTTGTAGTTGCTTTATTGCCTCCCTGACCTACACTTGTGTTAAGGTAAACACTGGAAACTACATTAATTATGGCAGTTTTGGAGAAGCCTGAGTTAGGAACTCCTTTATATAATGTGACTTGTTAACAGTAGTATAATATGGTGGTTCACTGTATATTCCCATCCTTCATGATGGTACCATGATGGCCTCTACAGCCACTCAATGGTAGCTACCACTGCCTTCCTCGGATCAAACCAGATTACCTCCCATTCCCCCGGTGTTGTATACCTGGGTATCTGCTGCCACGGGAAGAAAAATTATCCCTATTATGTCTGGAGAATATCTGGAGAGAGTTTCGGGGGTCAACGCCCCCGCGGCCCTGTCCATGACCAGGCCTCATGATGGATCGGAGTTGGATCAACCAGGCTGTTACTGCTGGCTGCATATAAACCAACATACGAACCACAGCCTGGTTGGTCAGGCACCGACTTTAGGTGCCTGTCCAGTGCCTTCTTGAAGACAGCCAGGGGTCTATTGGTAATCCTCCTTATGTATGCTGGGAGGCAGTTGAACAGTCTTGGGTCCCGGACACTTATGTTGTCTCTCAGTGTACTCGTAGCGCCCCTGCTTTTCATCGGGGGAATGTTACATCTCCTGCTGAGTCCTTTGCTTTCATAGGGAGTGATTTTCGTTTGGTACCAATCCCTCCAGGACCTTCAAAGTGTATATTATCATGTATCTCACTTGCCTGCGTTCTAGGGAATACAAATCATCCACAATACAAATCAAGGTACTCAACCATTCCCAATAATTTAGGTGCTTTATCGTACTTATGTGTGCCGTGAAAGTTATTTGTACACTCAACAGGTCAGCAATGTCGCCAGCCTTGAAGGGGGCAGTTAGTGTACAGCAGTATTCCAGCCTAGAGAGAACAAGGGATTTGAAGAGAATCATCATGGGCTTGGCATCCTTAGTTTTAAAGGTTCTCATTATCCATCCAATCATTTTCCTAGCAGCTGTGTTGATCTTTGAAAGTGAGATCCTCTGACATAATCACGTTAGTTTTATGCTCTATTGTGAGTGTCTCGTGACACCACTTCTGAAAATGTCAAATATCACTCAATAAATAATGCTTTGTCAACTGTTACACAGAATTATGAGATGTGTCCTGGCTCACCAACAGAGACATTCTCTAACCAAAAACTTGTCTAAATAACATGAGCTGAGGAGAACTGGAGTATACCTGGAGAGAGTTCCGGGGGTCAACGCCCCTGCGGCCCGATATGTGACCAGGCCTCGTGGTGGGTCAGGGCCTGATCGACCAGGCTGTTACTGTTGGCCGCACGCAATCCGACATGAACCACAGCCCGGCTGGTCAGGAACTGACTTTAGGTGCAAAAAACTATTGAAAAATACCTGGGAGTGATCATGTTAGAAGATCTCACCTTCAAAGACCATAACATTGTATTTATTTATTTATTTATTTATTATTTATTTATTTATTTCATGTAATACAAGGTGGGGGGTACTTATAGTTATACATTAAAGTTGATATTACAAGATGGCCAATAATATGCCTAGGTATGCCTAGGCTTTTCAGGCAGTCTTATGATAGGTCTTACTCAATAGCTATACAATGGATATACAGATTGTAAGGTTAGGTTTACAAAATTTAGGTACTGGAATTTAAACATTGAGAATTTAACAATTAGTATAAAAAGTTAGCAATTAGTTTATATATTAATGATAAAGGTGATATATTGGCATAATATAGTTTCTATATTGGAGTATCTTAGGCAAACTTATGACTAGCTTAAGTATTATGGAGCAATAGTTGTATTAGAATTTTGGTTAGAACTGTGCAAATTAAGGGGAATCACAGATATCAATAAGTGTATTTTGCTGTGGTTAGTAATGTGCAAATTAAGGAGAATCACAGATATCAATAAGTGTATTTTGCTGTGGATATGTGCAAGATAAAGTAGTTTTCGTATGGTTAACTACCGGTTGGGTGCGTAAGTGAGATAAGATGTTTTTTAACGGTGCTTTTGAAAATGGAGGTTGTGTCTGTAGTTCTAGAGTTTTCAGGCAGGGAGTTCCAGATTTTAGGCCCTTTTATGCGCATTGAATTTTTGTATAGATTTAGTCGGACACGGGGAATGTCAAAGAGATATTTATGTCTGGTATTATGTCTATGGGTCCTGTCACAACTGTCAAGAAAGTGTTTTAGCTCAGGGTTAAAGTTGGAATTAATGGTTCTATAAATGTAGATAGCAGAGTAGTAAGTATGGATGTTCTGGACAGTGAGTAGGTTTAGGTCTTTGAAGAGTGGGGGGGTGTGCTGCCTAGCGTTGGATTGTGTGATAATTCTTACTGCGGCTTTTTGTTGGGTTATTATTGGCTTTAGGTGGGTAATTGCTGTTGATCCCCATGCACAAATGGCATATGTGAGGTAGGGATAGATGAGTGAGTAGTATAGTGTGAGTAGGGCTGATTGTGGTACATAATACCGTATCTTAGAGAGGATCCCACAGTTTTGGACACTTTCTTTGTTATGTGTTGGATATGGGTGCTGAATTTCAGGCTGCTGTCAAGGTGAAGGCCCAGGAACTTGCCCTCGTTATGTCTAGCAATAGGTGTAGAGTTGATCTTAATGTTTAATTGTGGATCATCTGTTCTGTTGCCAAACATAATATAGAAGGTCTTATCAGTGTTGAGTGTAAGTTTATTGGCAGTCATCCATGTTGATATTTTTATTAATTCGTCGTTAACAATGGTATTAAGCGTGGCAAGGTTTGTGTGGGAGATGACATAAGTTGTATCGTCAGCAAAGAGTATTGGTTTCAAGTGTTGTGATACATTGGGAAGATCATTGATGTATAAGAGGAAGAGCAGGGGACCAAGGACACTTCCCTGCGGTACGCCGGTGTCTAGTGGTAGTGTCGTGGAGGATGTATCAACTGCATCTGCTAGAAAAAGATAGGATGGATAATGAGAACCTACAAAACTAGGGATGCCAAGCCTATGATGACATTCTTCAGGTCGCTTGTTCTATCTAGGCTGGAATATTGCTGCACACTAACAACACCTTAAAAGGTAGGCGAAATTGCTGACCTAGAAAGTGTACAGAGAACCTTCACGGCACGCATAACTATGATAAAACACCAAAATTTCTGAGAACACTTGAAGTTCCTCAACCTCTACTCCCTAGAACGCAGGTGGGAGAGAAACATGATCATGTACACTTGGAAAATCCTAGAGGCATAAGTACCAAACTTACACACAAAAATCACTCCCTATGAAAGCAAAAGACTCGGCAGACGATACAACATCCCCCCAGTGAAAAGCAGGGGTGCCACTAGCACGATAAGAGGCAACACAATAAGTGTCAAAGGCCAAGACTGTTCAACTTCCTCCCATCAAACATAAGGGAGGATTACCAATAGTCCCCTGGCTATCTTCAAGCAGGCACTGGACAGGCACCTAAAGTCAGTACCTGACCAGCTGGGCTGCGATTCGTACGTCAGTTTGCATGCGGCCAACAGTAACAGCCTGGTTGATCAGGCCCTGATCCATCATGAGGCCTGGTCAAAGACCAGGCCATGGGGGCATTGACCCCAGGAACCCTCTCCAGGTAAACTCCAGGTGCCTGTCCAGTGCATGCTTGAAGACAGCCAGGGGTCTATTGGTAATCCCCCTTATGTATGCTGAGAGGCAGTTGAACAGTCTTAGGCTCTGACACTTATTGTGTTGTCTCTTATCATGCTAGTGGTACCCCTGCTTTTCATTGGGGGATGTTGCATCGTCTGCTGAGTCTTTTGCTTTCATAGGAAGTGATTTTCGTGTGCAAGTTCGGTACTAATCCCTCTTCTTCTTCGTTGGGTTTATCAGGGCCACTGACAGCATAAGCCGTATCGAGACCGACTTCTCGATGGTACGAGGAAGATTTGTTGCCCAAGGCTGGGCGATGAAAGAAAAGGAACAAAAGTTCCTTTGAAAATAGAGATAGAAACTTGAAAGTTTCTGATTAGGTCTGGTGGACCCCCTTGCCAAGCCCCAGAAAAGCGGGACCCCCACCTGAGAACAGCAACCGGCTTCCCACCAAAGACCGTTAAATAATTATCCGCAGAGCGGAAAAAATGGAGCTGGCTAAAAGTAAGCCGATGAACAGGTGCCCCTCCTGTAGAGTGCCTGGCGGGCAAAATTGATGAGGACAAGCGTCCCAGAGAGAACGGGGGAAATTTGTCACTGATACTCAGGCGAGACGTCCACCCCCAACGAAGGCTGGCGCAGAAGTCCTACTAATCCCTCTAGGATTTTCCAAGTGTATATAATCATGTATATCTCCCACCTGCATTCTAGGGAGTACAGGTTGAAGAACTTCAAGCGTTCCCAGTAATTGAGGTGGTTTATTGCAGTTATGCGTGCCGTGAAGGTTCTCTGCACATTTTCTAGGTCAGCAATTTCACCTGCCTTGAAAGGTGCAGTTAGTGTGCAGCAATATGCCAGCCTAGATAGAACAAGTTACCTGAAAAGTGTCAACATGGGCTTTTCATCCCTGGTTTTGAAGGTTCTCATTATCCATCCTGTCATTTTTCTAGCAGATGCGATTGCTACGGTGTTATGGTCCTTGAAGGTGAGATCCTCTGACATGATCACTCCCAGGTCTTTGACATTAGTTTTTCGCTCTATTGTGTGGTTGGAATTAGTTTTGTACTCCGATGAGATTTTAATTTCCTCACGTTTTCCATATCTGAGTAATTGAAATTTCTCATCATTGAACTTCATATTGTTTTCTGCAGCCCATTTAAAGATTTGGTTGATGTCTGCTTGGAGTCTTGCAGTGTCTTCAACGGTGGACACTGTCATGCAGATTCGGGTGTCATCTGCAAAGGAAGACACTGCACTGTGGCTTAAATCCCTGTCTATGTCCGATATGAGGATGAGGAGCAGGATGGGAGCAAGTACTGTGCCTTGTGGAACAGAACTTTTCACTGTAGCCGCCTCAGACTTTACTCTGTTGACTACTACTCTTTGTGTTCTACTTCCCGTGATCCATATTCATTGTCCAAGTGATCCTGTATGTGGGTCTCTGTGAATTATTCTATATTGAACTGCTCTACTAGATTTATTACAGCCATACAACATTACCTAATAGAATACTCAATTCTCTTGTGCTCATTGTAACTTATCTAATGACCATATGAACTGCTATTGCCTTATTAATCTTTTGTTAATTTTAAGTTTGCCCGAAATGCTCTTCATACAAAGGGCCTTTTGGCATGTACACCCAACTATTATATTCCTTTGTACAACAATGTATTATGTGAAAATATACATTATTATGTATTATGTCAAAATAAACATTATTATGTATAATGTCAAAATAAACATTATTATGTATTATGTCAAAATAAACATTATTATGTATTATATGTCAAAATAAACATTATTATGTATTGTCAAAATAAATATTATTATGTATTATGTCAAAATAAACAGTATAGTTCCTTTGTATAAAGGGAAGGGGATAAAAGAGATTGTATGAATTATAGGGGAATAAGTTTACTGAGTATACCAGGTAAAGTGTATGGCAGGGTTATTATTGAAAGAATTAGAGGTAAGACAGAGAGTAGGATTGCAGATGAGCAAGGAGGCTTTAGAGTGGGTAGGGGATGTGTAGATCAAGTGTTTACATTGAAGCATATATGTGAACAGGATTTAGATAAAGGTAGGGAAGTTTTCATTGCATTTATGGATTTAGAAAAGGCATTTAATAGAGTGGATAGGGAAGCAATGTGGCAATTTTTGCAAGTGTATGAAACAGGTAGTAAGTTACTGAAGGCTGTAAAGAGTTTTTATGAGGATAGTGAGGCTCAGGTTAGGGTGTGTAGGAGAGAGGAAGATTACTTCCCGGTAAAAGTAGGTCTTAGACAGGGATGTGTAATGTCACCATTTTTGTTTAATATATTTATAGATGGGGTTGTAAAAGAAGTAAATGCTAGGGTGTTGAGGAGAGGGGTGGGATTAAGTTATGGGGAATTAAATGTAAAATGGGAGTTGACACAGTTACTTTTTGCTGATGATATTGTGCTTATGGGAGATTCTAAAGAAAAGTTGCACAAGTTAGTGGACGAGTTTGGGAGCGTGTGTAATGGTAGAAAGTTGAAAATGAACATAGATAAGAGTAAGGTGATGAGGGTATCAAACGATTTAAATAAAGAAAAATTGGATATGACATTGGAGAGAGGGATTATGGAAGAAGTAAATGTTTTCAGATATTTGGGAGTTTATTTGTCAGCAGATGGGTTTATGAAGGATGAGGTTAACCATAGAATTGATGAAGGAAAAAAAGTGAGTGGTGCGTTGAGGTATCTGTGGAGACAAAAAACGTTATCCATGGAGGCAAAGAAGGAAATGTACGAAAATATAGTGGTACCAACACTCTTATATGGGTGTGAAGCATGTGGAAATTAGGAGAAGGTGTGGAGTTACTAAAAGTATTTGTCAGAGGGCTGAAGAGGGGTTGTTGAGGTGGTTTGGTCATTTAGAGAGAATGGATCAAAATTGAATGACTTGGAGAGCATATAAATCTGTAGGGGAAGGAAGGCGGGGTAGGTTGGAGGGAGGGGGTAAAGAAGGTTTTGTGGGCGAGGGGCTTGGACTTCTAGCAAGCATGTGTGAGTGTGTTATATAGGAGTGAATGGAAACGAATGGTTTTTGGGACCTGACGAGCTGTTGGAGTGTGAGCAGGGTAATACAGTGGACCCCCGAATTTCGGCCATACTTCATTCCAAAAGGCTGTTCAAGTGCCATTACCGAACGAATTTGTTCCCATAAGGAATAATGTAAAGTAGGTTAGTCTGTTTCAGACCCCCAAAAATACACTTACAAAACCACTTACAATATTACACTTACATAATTGTTCGAGTTTTGAGGTGGTCGAAACTCGGGGGTCCACTGTATTTTGTGAAGGGATTCACGGAAACCAGTTAATTCATTTTACTGGACTTGAGTCCTGGAAATGGGAAGTACAATGCCTGCACTTTAAAGGGGGGGGTCTGGGATAGTGACAGTTGGGAGGGACTTATTATCAGCTGTCGTATCAGAGCGCCTCTGCAAAGATAGTGATTATGTATGAGTGAGGTGAAAGTGTTTAATGATGATGAAAGTATTTTCTTTTTGGGGATTTTTTTTTTTTTTGGGGTCACCCTGCCTCGGTGGGAGACGGCCGATTTGTTGAAAAAAAAAATTATTATGTATTATGTCAAAATAAACATAAAGTTTTTTTTTTTAATATGTATTATGTCAAAATAAACTATTATTATTATTATTATTATTATTATTATTATTATTATTATTATTATTATTATTATTATTATTAGCAGCATTCTCCCAGAGCAGAGAGAGATGTTTCCTCAGACAGGAGCTGTGAGACGGGGAGAGAGGAGGGAGAGAGAGAGAAAGCAAGGAAGGAAGACCTTGCATATTCAACATCAGGTGATTCCTGCTGGCTTAACATTGCAGCAACAATAAAACAAGCAGGCAGGTACAGTGGACCCCCGATTATCGGCTGTAATCCGTTCCAGGAACTAGGCCTCTACTCAAACTGGCCGAAAGTCAAACTAATATTTCCCATCAGAAATAATGTAAATACAATTAATCCGTTTCCACCCAAAAATATTCACAAAAAAATTATTTTTTTAAAGAATAAATGCAGTGGAACCTCTACTTACGAGTTTAATCCGTTCCAGGAGCTTGCTCGCAACTGGATTTCCTCGTTTGCAGAGTCAATTTTCCTCATTTAAATTAATTGAAATGGAATTAATCCGTTCCAGTGGAATTCCAGGCTCCACAAAATACTTCAATAATTTCCCAAATATCAACTCTATGGCTTATTTATCTATCACAATTCATCTAATAAGACGTAATAAACAATATTAATAACATAGATACATGATATATACAGTGGTACCTCGAGTTACGATATTTTTTCGTTCGAGAATGCTGTTCAAGTGCCATTACCAAACGAATTTATCCCCATAAGGAATAATGTAAAATAGACTAGTCCTTTTACACCCCCAAAAATATACTTACAAAAGCATTTAAAAAAATAAACTTACATAAAAGGGCGATTTTGGGGACCATCGTAACTCGAGGTACCACTGTACACTAGAATGAATGAAATATTACGTATATGAGTAGTGTCAGGGGAGGCGGAGTCAGTGGACATTGTTGTTGTTGCTCCTGGCATACCTTCCCATGCTTTTATAACAGAAAACTGAGTGTTTGTAAGGCAAGATCCATTAGATCGTCCTTTTTCTATCGCTTAATGGCTTAATTGCTACACTCTTAATGGTACACAAGAACATAAGAAAGGAGGAACACTGCAGCAGGCCTGTTGGCCCATACTAGGAAGGTCCTTCACATTCCATCCCACTAACAGAATATTTGTTCAACCCAATCTTCAATGCTACCCAAGAAATAAGCTTTGATAATTCTATTTACTCATGTGCAATTCCCACTCAAATCCAACCCCTCTCACTCATGAATTTAGCCAACCTAAATTTGAAACTACCCAAGGTCCTTGCTTCAATAACCCTACTAGGCAGACTGTTCCACTCATCAACTACCCTATTTCCAAACCAATACTTTCCTATATCCTTTCTAAATCTAAACTTATCTAATTTGAATCCATTATTGCAGGATCTCTCTTGGTGAGATATTCTCAAGACCTTATTTATATCCCCTTTGTTAATACCCATTTTCCACTTGTATGCCTCGATCATGTCTCCCCTCATTCTTCGTCTTACAAGTGAATGTAATTTTAGGGTCTTCAATCTTTCTTCATACGGAAGATTTCTAATGCTATGTATTAATTTATTCATTCCACGCTGAATGTTTTCTAACGAATTAATATCCATTCTGTAATATGGAGACCAGAATTTTTTTTTATTTTTTTTTTATTAACACATCGGCCGATTCCCACCAAGGCAGGGTGGCCCGAAAAAGAAAAACTTTCATCATCATTCACTCCATCACTGTCTTGCCAGAGGGGTGCTTTACACTACAGTTATAAAACTGCAACATTAACACCCCTCCTTCAGAGTGCATGCACTGTACTTCCCATCTCCAGGACTCAAGTCCGGCCTGCCGGTTTCCCTGAATCCCTTCTTAAATGTTACTTTGCTCACACTCCAACAGCACGTCAAGTATTAAAAACCATTTGTCTCCATTCACTCCTATCAAATACGCTCACACATGCTTGCTGGAAGTCCAAGCCCCTCGCACACAAAACCTCTTTTACCCCCTCCCTCCAACCTTTCCTAGGCCGACCCCTACCCCGCCTTCCTTCCACTACAGATTTATACACTCTCGAAGTCATTCTGTCTCGTTCCATTCTCTCTACGTGTCCGAACCACCTCAACAACCCCTCCTCAGCTCTCTGGATAATAGTTTTGGTAATCCCGCACCTCCTCCTAATTTCCAAACTCTGAATTCTCTGCATTATATTCACACCACACATTGACCTCAGACATGACATCTCCACTTCCTCCAGCCTTCTCCTCGTTGCAACATTCATCACCCATGCTTCACACCCATATAAGAGTGTTGGTATAACTATACTCTCATACATTCCCCTCTTTACTTCCATGGACAAAGTTCTTTGTCTCCACAGACTCCGAAGTGCTCCACTCACCCTTTTCCCCTCATCAATACTATGATTCACCTCATCCTTCATAGACCCATCTGCTGACATGTCCACTCCCAAATATCTGAATACATTCACCTCCTCCATACTCTCTCCCTCCAATCTGATATCCAATCTTTCGTCACCTAATCTTTTTGTTATCTTCATCACCTTACTCTTTCCTATATTCACTTTCAATTTTCTTCTTTTACACACCCTACCAAATTCATCCACTAACCTCTGCAACTTCTCTTCAGAATCTCCCAAAAGCACAGTGTCATCAGCAAAAAGCAACTGTGACAACTCCCACTTTGTATTTGATTCTTTATCTTTTAACCCCACACCTCTTGCCAAGACCCCTGCATTCACTTCTCTTACAACCCCATCTATAAATATATTGAACAATCACGGTGACATCACACATCCTAGGTTTAGCGCTTCTATTTGATTATAATAATAATAATCACACATCCTTGTCTAAGGCTCACTTTTACTGGGAAATAGTCCCCCTCCCTCCTACACACTCTAACCTGAGCCTCACTATCCTCATAAAAACTCTTCACTGCTTTCAGTAACCTACCTCCTATTCCATACACCTGCAACATCTGCCACATTGCTTCCCTATCCACCCTATCATACGCCTTTTCCAAATCCATAAATGCCACAAAAACCTCTTTACCTTTATCCAAATACTGTTCACCTATGTTTCACTGCAAACACTTGGTCTACACCCCCCCCCCCTACCTTTCCTAAAGCCCCCTTGTTCATCTGCTATCCTGCTTTCTGTCTTACTCTTAATTCTTTCAATAATAACTCTACCATACACTTTACCAGGTACACTCAACAGACTTATTCCCCTATAATTTTTGCACTCTCTGTTGTCCCCTCTGCCTTTATACAAAGGAACAATACACGCTCTCTGCCAATCCCTAAGTACCTTACCCTCTTCCATACATTTATTAAATAATAGCACCAACCACTCCAAAACTATATCCCCACCTGCTTTTAACATTTCTATCTTTATCCCATCAATCCCAGCTGCCTTACCCCGTTTCATTCTACCCACTGCCTCACGAACTTTCCCCACACTCACAACTGGCTCTTCCATACTCCTACAAGATGTTATTCCTCCTTGCCCTATACACGAAATCACAGCTTCCCTGTCTTCATCAACATTTAACAACTCCTCAAAATATTCCCTCCATCTTCCCGATACCTCTAACTCTCCATTTAATAACTCTCCTCTCCTATTTTTAACTGTCAAATCCATTTGTTCCCTAGGCTTCCTCAACTTATTAATCTCACTCCAAAACTTTTTCTTATTTTCAACAAAATTTGTTGATAACATCTCACCCACTCTCTCATTTGCTCTCTTTTTACATTGCTTCACCACTCTCTTAACCTCTCTTTTTCTCTCCATATACTCTTCCCTCCTTGCATCACTTCTACTTTGTAAAAACCTCTCATATGCTAACTTTTTCTCCCTTACTACTCTCTTTACATCATTCCACCAATCGCTCTTCTTCCCTCCCGCACCCACTCGCCTGTAACCACAAACTTCTGCTGAACACTCAAACACTACATTTTTAAATCTACCCCATACATCTTTGACCCCATTGCCTACACTCTCACTAGCCCATCTATCCTCCAATAGTTGTTTATATCTTACCCTAACTGCCTCCTCATTTAGTTTATAAACCTTCACCTCTCTCTTACTGCTTCTATTTTCCTTGTATCCCATCTACCTTTTACTCCCACTGTAGCTATAACTAAAAAGTGATCTGATATATCTGTGGCCCCTCTATAAACATGTACATCCTGAAGTCTACTCAACAGTCTTTTATCTACCAATACGTAGCCCAACAAACTACTGTCATTACGCCCTACATCATATCTTGTTTACTTATTTATCCACTTTTTCTTAAAATATATATTACATATAACCAAACCCCTTTCTATACAAAGTTCAATCAAAGGGCTCCCATTATCATTTACACCTGGCACCCCAAACTTACCTACCACACCCTCTCTACATGTTTCTCCTACTTTAGCATTTAGGTCCCCTACCACAATTACTCTCTCACTTGGTTCAAAAGTTCCTATACATTCGCTTAACATCTCCCAAAATCTCTCTTTCTCCTCTACACTCCTCTCTTCTCCAGGTGCATACACGCTTATTATGACCCACTTTTCGCATCTGACCCTTATAATCCACATAATCCTTGAATTTACACATTTATATTCCCTCTTCTCCTTCCATAACTTATCCTTCAACATTATTGCTACCCCTTCCTTAGCTCTAACTCTCTCAGATACTCCTGACTTAATCCCATTTATTTCTCCTCACTGAAACTCGCCTACCCCCTTCAGCTTTGTTTCGCTTAGGGCCAGGACATCCAACTTCTTTTCATTCATAACATCAGCAATCATCTCTTTCTTATCATCCGCACTACATCCACGCACATTCAAACAACCCAGTTTTATAAAGTTTTTCTTCTTCTCTTTTTTAGTAAATGTGTACAGGAGAAGGAGTTACTAGCCCATTGCTCCCGGCATTTTAGTCGCCTCATAAGACACGCATGGCTTACGGAGGAAAGATTCTTTTCCACTACCCCATGGACAATAGAGAAAATAAAAAGAACAAGAGCTATTAAGAAAAAGAAGAAAAACCTAGATGTGTGTATGTATATATATGCATGTGCATGCCTGTGTAGTGTGACCTAAAGTGTAAGTAGAAGTAGCTAGATATACCTGTTATCCAGCGTGTTTATGAGACAGAAAAAAGACACCAGCAATCCTACCATCATGTAAAACAGTTTCAGGTTTTTGTTTCACAGTCACCCGGCAGGACGGTAGTACCTCCCTGGGTGGTTGCTGTCTACCAACCTACTACCAGAATTGAGCTGCGTAATCTAGGTGAGGCCTTACTAACGATGTACAGTGGACCCCCGAGTTTCGTAAAAACTTCACTCCTGAAGTCTGCTCAAGTGCCATTACCGAACGAATTTACTCCCTTAAGGAAAAATTTCATGTAGGTTAGTCTATTTCAGACCCCCAAAAATACACTTCCACAAGAACTTACAAAATTATACTTACATAATTGCACGATTTCCGGGGTATTCGTTAACCGAGGGTCCACTGTATAAAGCTGTAATATAACCTCTGGACTTCTGTTGCTTTCACTTCTTGATATAAATCCCAGTAATCTGTTTGCCTTATTATGTACGCTTAGGCATTGCTGTCTTGGTTTAACCCTTTCAGGGTTATTGACGTACTAGTACGGCTTACGCCCTAGGGTTATTGACGTACTAGTACGCCTAAATTCTAGCGCCCTCAAATCAAGCAGAAACAGGCTGTTAGGCCTAGATGTGATAGAATGGGTCTGTGCGGTCAGTGTGCGCAGTATTAAAAAAATCCTGACCACACAGTGCATAATGAGGAAAAAAAAACTCTGACCGTGTTTTTGGTTTAAAACAGCGACTTTGCAGTCTATTTTCGTATGGTATTTATTGATGTATTCTCGTTTTCTTGGTCTCATTTGATAGATTGGAAGATATATTACAGAAATAGAGATGATTTTGATTGGTTTGACAACGACAAGTACCTTAAAATTGAGCTCAAAGTAGCGAAAATGTTCGATTTTTGACGATGTTCAAGAGTAAACAAATCACACCATGCATGCAATACACATCAACTGGCGAGTCTAATATTCATGCACAAGTGCTCTAATATTATTTATACCATTTTTACAATGATGCAGTTGTATACATAACAGTAAATCTTCTATTTTTTTGTGAGAATAAAAATTCAAAATGAAAAGCAAAAGTAATGTAAGAGGGGTCTGGAAACGTGACTAATGAACAGAGAAGACGTTATTTTAGTGCCAGGAATATCTGCCTTGTTTATTCTGGACCCTATTTTGAAATTGGCATCGTTTGAAATTTGTGTGAAATTGGCCAAATTGCCATTTTCTGACCACTATTTTGGGTAGTTGTAATAGGTAAATAGGCGGTTTCTTGTACTCAATCGATAGAAGAAATGGAGTTCTAGCGAAATAGCTATAATTTTAGTTGCCTGAAACATTGGAATTTGCCGAAAATAGGGCTCAAAGTAGGCAAAATCGCCGATGCGTAAGTGTCATGGCTGCCGCTAACTTCGCGAAAGCATAATTCCGTTAGTTTTCTATCAAATTTCATAATTTTTGTGGCGTTATGATCGGAAAAAGATTCTCTATCATTTCATAAGAATTTTTTTTTTTTTTTTTTTTTTTAAATTCTTGGACCCTGAGAACGAGTTTCGGAGACCCCCCTTGGACCCTGAAAGGGTTAAGGTTGCTGCTTACCATAATCCCCAAGTCCTTTTCGTAATCTGTATGGCTAAGTTCTACGTTATTTAACTTATAAGTGCTTGCGTTATGGACACTCCCGAGCTTCAGAACCTTGCATTTATCTACATTGAACTGCATCTGCCACCTTTCTGACCAGGAATTGAGTTTCTCTAAATCCTCTTGAAGTTCCCTGACATCTACGTTAGAATCAATTATCCTACCTATCTTCGTGTCATCAGCGAATTTGCTCATATCACTAGTAATTCCCTCATCAAGGTCATTAATATATATATTATAAACAACAATGGGCCTAAGACTGATCCCTGTGGAACTCCACTTGTTACAGATCCCCACTTGGATTTAACCCTATTTATGCACACTAAATCTAAACTTATCTAATTTGAATCCATTATTGCGGGTTCTCTCTTGGTGAGATATTCTCTTTTATAACTGTAGTGTAAAGCACCCCTCTGGCAAGACAGTGATGGAGTGAATGATGATGAAAGTTTTTCTTTTTCGGGCCACCCTGCCTTGGTGGGAATCGGCCGATGTGTTAATAATAAAAAAAAAAAATTATGCACACACACTGCTTCCTATTGGTGAGCCATGACTCGATCTATGACAGCACTTTTCCCCCAATGCCATGAGCTGCCACTTTCTTTAACAGTCTCTGGTGCGGTACTCTATCAAAAGCCTTACTAAAATCTAAATAAACAATATCGAATTCTTTATCGTGATCAACAGCCTCAAAAGCTTTACTAAAGAAGGTTAATAAATTAGATAGGCAGGAACGGCCCCTCGTGAATCCATGCTGAGTATCATTAATCAAATTATGGTTATCTAGATGGCTTCTAATAATATCAGCTATAATTGACTCTAGTAATTTGCCTACAATTGAGGTCAGGCTTATTGGGCAGTAATTTGACGGTAGTGACTTGTCCCCTGCTTTAAAAATAGGAATTACATTAGCCATCTTCCACATATCAGACACTACACCTGTTTGAAGAGATAAATTAAAAATGTTAGATATTGGTTCACAGAGTTCCATTTTGCATTCCTTAACCCTTAAACTGTCCACACGTGCGTACTGCCCCGAACGTAGATCAACGTTTTATTTTTCATTCCTTCAAATTTAGTGCGATAGGCCTGAGTCGCCTAGACATGAGAGAATGGATCTGCACCCTCAGTGTGCGCAGTATTAAAAAAATCTGGGACCACTTAGTACCTTGTGGGAGCACCAGTTCAATTGAGTGCCAGCTAGAGCAAATACTGTGGCAAACACCAGGGATTCACTGATGTCATGTCGCACTAACACTCCCCTTATAAGAGGAAAGTAAAAATAGGTTAGATAAATACATGAGTGGCTGTGGGTGGGTGTGAGTTGGACCTGACTAACTTGTGCTACTAGGTCTGATGCCATGCTCCTTCCTTCAGAGGATGTGACCTGACTAGGTGGGTCATTGGTCTAAGCTGGGGGGTGACATGGACCTGCCTTGCATGGGCCAGTAGGCCTGTTGCAGTGTTCCTTCTTTCTTATGTTCTTATGTATTCGGCAGGCTGGCTGGCTTTGGCTGTCTCTGGCTGTCTCTATCTGTCTATATCTTTGTCTGTCTATATCTTTGTCTGTCTATATCTTTGTCTGTCTATATCTTTGTCTGTCTATATCTTTGTCTGTCTATATCTTTGTCTGTCTATATCTTTGTCTGTCTATATCTATATGTCCTATATCTCTCTCTCTCTCACATGTACACATAAGTACAGTTATTATACATACAGTAGGGCCCCGCTTTTCGGCGTTTCGTCTTTCGGCGTTCCGTTCATACGGCGAGTTCAAGTTATGACCAAAACTTTTGTATACAGCGAGCGTCTTTCAGATACGGCGCGCACCACCCGGTTTCTTTACATTTTCCGTGAGCACATCTCTCTATTATGTAATCATCACTCTTGGGCACATTAAATGTCCAATTTTACGTCAATATAGACATTTTCATTAATCCATCTATGATATATTCTTCAAAATTATATGAGAAACACGTTACATAGCATATAAACATGCTGTTTATATGCTATATAGGTGTGGTTGCCGGGCGGAGGGAAAACATTACGTAATACTAATAATAATCACATTTGCGCACATTAAATGTCTTATTTTATGTTAATATAGACATTTTCATTAATCCATCTATGATATACTCTTCAAAATTATATGAGAAACACGTTACATAGCATATAAACATGCTGTTTATATGCTATGTAGGTGTGGTTGCCGGGCGGAGGGAAAACATTACGTAATACTAATAATAATCACTCTTGCGCACATTAAATGTCTTATTTTACGTTAATATAGACATTTTCATTAATCCATCTATGATTTTTTCTTCAAAATTATATAAGAAACATGTTACATAGCATATAAACATGCTGTTTATATGCATATAAACATGCTGTTTATATGCTATGGTGTTGCCGGGCGGAGGGAAAACATTACGTAATATTAATAATAATCACTCTTGGGTACATTAAATGTCTTATTTTACGTTAATATAGACATTTTCATTAATTCATCTATGATATTTTCTTCAAAATAATTTAAAAAACGTGTTACATAGCATATAAACATGATACATACACCCACAGAATAAAAATTGACAAATATGATAGTATTTGTTTACCAAACGACTTTGTAGAAGTGTCGGAAGAATTACGTTTTCTGTAGTCAAACATTGAGGGATAACTGTAGAAAAATATTCCTTTCATATGCCTTCACTCTATATAGTTATTCACGACCCTTGTGGGTTTAGCACTTCTTTTTTATTATGATAATAATAATGGTAATACTATCATTAACTCTAAAAATAGTGTGTTGCACGAGAATGGGAATGTTGCTGTTTGTTTATTTTGTACTAACTTGTACACAATGTAAGAGTATTTGTATTGTGAGATAATTATTATTATAATAAAAAAAATTATTTTGAGGTAAAAGTCTCACACTCTTACAAACGTATGTGAATGAACTAAAAGTGGACATGTATTAATCGCATTCATTTTGCCTGACCGAGTGATCGCCCACTACCTGTTCAGTTTGTTTTTTTACCTTCTCTGAACTCCGTATCTCGTTCTCTCTCTCGTTTACTCTTTCGTTTACTAGTTGGCTCTCATTGACTATGGCGTCTAAGCTTAGTTGTGATAAAAAGAGGAGTCGTAAGCCTCTTACTTTAAGTGCCAAGTTAGAAATGATTAAACTCAGTGAACTGACTTTTTTGGGTTATCCTGGGTTGTCTACGCATATTTGCTATGTATGATAATCTATGTAACTGTATGTGTGCATACCTGAATGAACTTACTAACAAGGTATATGTTGATCGCTGAGATAGCCATCAAATACAGTTACATATAGCAGCATATGTGTAGAGAACCCAGGATAACCCAAGAGTGTACTCACCTAATTGTGGTTGCAGGGTCGAGACTTAGCTCCTGGCCCCGCCTCTTCACTGACCGCTACTAGGTCCTCTCTCTCCTGCTCCATGATCTTTATCATACCTCGTCTTAAAGCTATGTATGGTTCCTGCCTCCACTACATCACTTGCCAGACTATTACACTTCCTGACTACTCTATGGCTGAAGAAATGCTTCCTAACATCCCTTTGACTCATCTGAGTCTTCAACTGACACTCTTGCTAGGAGCTAATGCTGCTGGGGATTGCAAGTTAAAACCTATGATAATTTATCACTCAGAGAATCCTAGGGCCCTAAAGAACTATGCAAAAGGTAGCCTCCCTGTTTATTATAAATCCAATTCAAAAGCTTGGATGACTACTGATCTTTTCATAAATTGGTTCACAGACTATTTTAAGCCAATGTTAATACTTTAAGGTAAGTAATAAGTGTACTCTGTGTGTATCTTACTTTTTATTGTGTTTTTTAATGCCTAGTGCTATTGCTAACTTAATATAAGTTAATGTAAGCTTGTTGTCTGGCATTTATATGCATTTAGAAGTGGAAAAAAATGGCGTTCTGCTTTTCGGCGATGTCTGCTTTAAGGCACTAGCCTGGAACCTAACCTGCCGTATAAGTGGGGCCCTACTGTAGTGTAAATTACCTAGGATAACCCAAAAATTCCAGGCAAAGTGCTATACAATACTTGTAGAGATAAGGCATAATAAACATGACTGGCAAGTAATACGCATCTTCACTTCTGCATCGTGTATAATACCTGTTGGCTTACGAGCCGCACTCTGAGACTGAGACAAGCAGACGGAAAGACACACACACACAGGCAGACAGAAAGACAGATAAGTAGAGTTAGACAGAAATAAGCAGAGCTTGACAAACAGACAGACAGATACAGACAGATAGACAGACAGATAGACAGAGACAGATAGACAGACAGGCAGACAGACATTGAAAAAGGGAGGGTTCCCTCCAGCACTGCTGACATTTATCAAATGTCACTGGGCTGTCAAGAGTTATCTGACACTTGTCAACACACCATTTTTCAAGGAGTTTCATATACTCCAGGCACACAGGCAGACAGAAAGACAGATAAGCAGAGCTAGACAGACACAGACAGAGATACAGACAGATACAGACAAACAGATTCAGACACAGATAGACAGATAGACAGACAGATAGACAGACAGACAGACAGATAGATAGATAGATAGATAGACAGACAGACAGAAAGACAGACACAGATAGACAGATAGATACAGAGTGAAAGAGCGAGGGTTCCCTGCACACATTCATTCATCAATGTCACTGCCTTATCAGTAGTTATCTGGCAATTGTCATAACACCATTCTTCAAGGAGTTTCATATATACTCCTGGATGTCTAAAACATTGCTGGGACCTATAAATACTTCGTATATATTTATAGACAATAGTAAATGACCAAGGTAGGCGAAAATGTTCACCTGTTGGTGTGATTGTGACTATTTGAGTACTATTTCAGTACATAATATTAGTGTTAGAACAAAGATTGGCTATGAAATCACAGGAACTATTGTAAATTGTAATTATCAGAACATAAAAATTATATAAATTAAAATAAAAACTAGAAAAAAAAGTATATCGGCAATACTTCTGCAAGTGGCAGGACTTGATGTTGCTGTCAGGTGAGCATCCAGCACCAAATTGGCAGGATTATATCTCGGTAAGTACTGGCCCTAAAAAATTTTTTTTTAGCCTATCCTGTTTATAAAAAAAAATGAGTTTTTTTTTTCAAAATATTCGGGGCAGTACGCAGGTGAACGTATATCTACGTGTGGACAGTTTAAGGGTTAAGAACCCTTGCAAAAAGCTCATCAGGACCCGGCGATTTATTTTGTTTCAGTCGGTCTACTTGTTTCATAACCATTTCACTAGTGACTGTGATATTACATAATTTATCTTCTTCAAGGCCACTATAAAAATTAATTACTGGGATATTATTAGTGTCTTCTTGTGTGAAAACCGAGAGAAAATAATTATTAAAAATAGAGCACATATCATTCTCCTTGTCAGTAAGATGCCCAGAGTTATTTTTAAGAGGACCTATCTTATCCCTAACTTTTGTTCTATAAACCTGGAAAAAACTTTTTGGGTTTACCTGGAGTTTACCTGGAGAGAATTCCAGGGGTCAACACCCCCACGGCCCGGTCTGTGACCAGGCCTCATGTTGGACCAGAGCCTGATCAACCAGGCTGTTACTGCTGGCCGCACGCAGTCCAACGTACAAGCCACAGCCTGGCTGGTCAGGTACCACCTTTAGGTGCCTGTCCAGTGCCTGCTTGAAGACAGCCAGGGGTTTGTTGGTAATCCCCCTTATGTATGCTGAGAGGCAGTTGAACAATCTTGGGCCCCTGACACTTATTGTGTTGTCCCTCAACGTGCTAGTGGCACCCCTGCTTTTCATTGGGGGGATGTTACATCGCCTACCGAGTCTTTTGCTTTCGTAGGGAGTGATTTTCGTGTGCAAGTTTGGTACTAATCCCTCGAGAATTTTCCACGTTTATATAACAATGTATCTCTCCCGCCTGCGTTCTAGGGAGTACAGGTTTAGAAACTTCAAGCGTTCCCAGTAATTGAGGTGGTTTATCGCAGTTATGCGTGCCGTGAAGGTTCTCTGCACATTTTCAAGGTCAGCAATTTCACCTGCCTTGAAAGGTGCAGTTAGTGTGCAGCAATATTCCAGCCTAGATAGAACAAGCGATTTGTAAAGTGTCAACATGGGCTTTGCATCCCTGGTTTTGAAGGTTCTCATTATCCATCCTGCCATTTTTCTAGCAGATGCGATTGCTACGGTGTTATGGTCCTTGAAGGTGAGATCCTCTGACATGATCACTCCCAGGTCTTTGACATTAGTTTTTCGCTCTATTGTGTGGTTGGAATTAGTTTTGTACTCCGATGATATTTTAATTTCTCACGTTTCCGTATCTGAGTAATTGAAATTTCTCATCATTGAACTTCATATTGTTTTCTGCAGCCCATTTAAAGATTTGGTTTATGTCTGCTTGGAGTCTTGCAGTGTCTTCAACGGTGGACACTGTCATACAGATTCGGTGTCATCTGCAAAGGAAGACACGGCACTGTGGCTTATATCCCTGTCTATGTCCGATATGAGGATGAGGAACAGGATGGGAGCGAGTACTGTGCCTTGTGGAACAGAGCTTTTCACTGTAGCCGCCTCAGACTTTACTCTGTTGACTACTTCTCTTTGTGTTCTACTTGTTAGGAAATTATAGATCCATCTACCAACTTTTCCTGTTATTCCTTTATCACGCATTTTGTGTGCTATTACACCATGGTCACACTTGTCAAAGGCTTTTGCAAAGTCTGTGTATATAACATCTGCATTCTGTTTGTCTTCTAGAGCATCTAGAACCTGGTCGTAGTGGTCTAGTAGTTGGGACAGACAGGAGCGACCTGCTCTAAACCCGTGCTGCCCTGGGTTGTGTAATTGATGAGTATCTAGATGAGTAGCGATCTTGCTTCTTAGAACCCTTTCAAAGATTTTTATGATATGGGACGTTAGCGCTATTGGTCTGTTGTTCTTTGCTATTGCTTTACTGCCCCCTTTGTGGAGTGGGGTTAGTTTTTGAATCCCTAGCAACTTTAATTTCATAGTCCCTTTTAACTTTTCATATAGCCTTTTTAATGTCCCTCTTAATGTCAGTATACTGATTTATAAGATGACCCTCACCTGTATTTATTTTTTATTTTTTTTTATTAACACATCAGCCGATTCCCACCAAGGCAGGGTGGCCCGAAAGAAAAAACTTTCATCATCATTCACTCCATCACTGTCTTGCCAGAAGGGTGCTTTACACTACAGTTATAAAACTGCAACATTAACACCCCCTCCTTCAGAGTGCCGGCACTGTACTTCCCATCTCCAGAACTCAAGTCCGGCCTGCCGGTTTCCTGAATCCCTTCATAAATGTTACTTTGCTCACACTCCAACAGCACGTCAAGTATTAAAAACCATATGCCTCCATTCACTCCTATCAAATACGCTCACACATGCTTGCTGGAAGTCCAAGCCCTCGCACAAAAACTTCCTTTACCCTCCTCCAACCTTTCCTAGGCCGACCCCTACCCCTCCTTCCTCCACTACAGATTTATACACTCTCGAAGTCACTCTGTCTCGTTCCATTCTCTCTACATGTCCTAACCACCTCAACAACCCCTCCTCAGCTCTCTGGACAATCGTTTTGGTAATCCCGCACCTCCTCCTGTATTTATGAGCCTATAAATTCCTTTTTCTGCCCTAAAAGATATTTGAGCCTATTATTCATCCATTTTGGGTCATTTTCTACTTGATCTAATTTCTTTATACGGGATAAATGTTCTTTGGGCAGCCTGTATAGTGTTAAAGTAAAGTAAAGTAAATTTTATTTCATTGCAGATTACATGGTATTGGTAGTTACAATGTAAATTGAGGCAAGGAGAGCCACTGACATGCCTTGGCATTAGGGCAGCTTAATCTAGTAACTTAAAGGCTATGTACTTAATATTAGAGCAATTTATTGAGTTTATTCTAGTTAAAAATTGTTTTCAAATTACAATATGATGAAATTTTACTGTTAAAATTATTAAATGATGATATTAGATTGTTACAGGTGTTTAGATTCTCGAATGGTAATATGGAATTGAGATTATCTTAAGCAAAATAACATTGAGCATTTTTGACATTAACTTATAATATGAGTATTTAGTTTTGGGTGAGTAGGGGTAACATAATAGTAACATATTATTAAAAATTGAGATTATCGTATAGGAAAGTAATAATGAGCATTTTTCAAAGCAGCTTATAGTCTGATTATTTAGTTTTGGGTGAGTAGGTGTTTTGAGTTGAGTCTTAAATTGATTTTCAGACAAGGTTATCTTAATATTTACTGGTAATGAATTCCAGATTCTGGGGCCCTTTTTATACAAAGTTCAATCAAAGGGCTCCCATTTTCATTTACACCTGCCACCCCAAACTTACCTACCACCCTCTCTACATGTTTCTCCTACTTTAGCATTTAGGTCCCCTACTACAATTACTCTCTCACTTGGTTCAAAGGTTCCTAACATTCGCTTAACATCTCCCAAAATCTCTCTCTCCCTCTAAACCCTCTCTTCTCCAGGTGCATACACGCTTATTATAACCCACTTTTCGCATCCGACCCTTATTTTAATCCACATAATCCTTGAATTTACACATTTATATTCCCTCTTCTCCTTCCATAACTGGTCCTTCAACATTATTGCTACCCTTCCTTAGCTCTAACTCTCTGAGATACTTCTGACTTAATCCCATTTATTTCTCCCCACTGAAACCCCGCCAAACCCCTTCAGCTTTGTTTCGCTTAGGGCCAGGACATCCAACTTCTTTTCATTCATAACATCAGCAATCATCTCTTTCTTATCATCCGCACTACATCCACGCACATTAATGACAAAAACCGAGGTTCCACTGTACATAGATATAATTTGTAAAGTGCTCGTATTCATAGATATGTTTTTAAGCAACTAACCAGGGATTGAACCCATGACATTTACCAGCTTCCTGGGACACTAGGTAAATTTCTCGACACCTTTATCCACTCGTGTCAGGAGACATGCGAACTGTTACTGGGTACCTGATGTTTGGTAGCATGGTGGCCTAGTGGACGAAGGTGTTGAGAAACTTACCTAGTGTCCCAGGAGGTTGGGTAAATGTCACAGGTTCAGTCCCCGGTCAGACACAGTACAGCCTCTCATCACTTAGCGACATATTCGTTTACCAACAGCTTACATTGTGAGGCTAGCAGTGGGACTGGAGTCTTCTACAGACCTCACCCAGAGATTTCGACCAGTCGAATATTGTTAAGTAGAGCCCTGTTATAAAAGGTTGTATACACTGTTAACTAGGTATGGGATGGCTGGTATTTAATGTGGATTTTGGCTGATGAGGTGATTAATTAATTGTCAGTCAGGTAAAGATCATTTTTATCAACAAACACTGAACCATGCAATCAATGTGACTTTGTAATGGTACTGTTGAACTCATACAATGAATGTAGTTTTGTATTAGTGCTGTATAATGAATTAGCTCTGTATTAGTAGTGTACTCATACAATGAATGTAGCTTTGTATTAGTACTGTACTTATACAATGAATGTAATTTTGCACTTATATATAATGCAGCTTGTATTAGTACTGTACTCATATCCAAAAATTGAATGATTTTAAATAATAAGCTTATTAATCTACTCATTTAGTCAATCATAAACCTATAAACCCTTACGTAAAGTGAGAAACGAGGCGAGCGCGAAGCAGCCTTGACAGGTTGTCGAGCTTCTTGGTCTGCTCGGAGGACAAGCCTGACCCCAGGAGCACAAGTTTGTCCACAAGTGGCAACATGGGGGGTGGTCGCTGCAGCGAGGTATCTTCAGGAGTGTCCAGCGCTTTGTTGAGTTCTTCAGCTCCAGCACAGAGGGAAGCAAGGGACCTGTTAGATACAAGTGGTAACATGAGTAGTGGTTGCTACAGTGAGGAGTTAGATACAAGTGGTAACATGAGTCGTGGTTGCTACAGTGAGGTGTTAGATACAAGTGGTAACATGAGTAATGGTTGCTACAGTGAGGTATTAACTACAAGTGGTAACATGAGTGGTGGTTGCTACAGTGAGGTATTAAGATACAAGTGGTAACATGAGTGGTGGTTGCTACAGTGAGGTGATAGATACAAGTGGTAACATGAGTGGTGGTTGCTACAGTGAGGTATTAGATACAAGTGGTAACATGAGTAATGGTTGCTACAGTGAGGTATTAACTACAAGTGGTAACATGAGTGGTGGTTGCTACAGTGAGGTATTAAGATACAAGTGGTAACATGAGTGGTGGTTGCTACAGTGAGGTGATAGATACAAGTGGTAACATGAGTGGTGGTTGCTACAGTGAGGTATTAGATACAAGTGGTAACATGAGTGGTGGCTGCTACAGTGAGGTGTTTGCTATTGCCAAAGAAACCCTGCCTGTACCCCAATTCAAAACGATGCTAAAAAAACACCTTCTCACCCAAACCTAAATGCTCAATATCAAAGATTCCCAACAAAGTAGAATAATCACTTATATGTAAAAACCTGATGAATCACTTAAATGTAAAAACCTGTTATGAATAATACATACTAAGCTAACTGTTTCTATAACATTTACATTATAATGACCACGTAAACTGTAACTGCAATGCAATTAATTGTTTTAAATTGTTATCTCACTCAATTAGTTGCATTGCTACAATTAATAAATTATTATGTTCAACTTATATTCAAACTTTATAACTTAGATACACAACTATACTTATTTTATAAATTATCAACCATAATTTTTTTACCATGTAGTCTACTATTAAATAATCGTAAGAATGCCCGCAATGCACAGCATATTAGGGGCTTTTGGCATGTACATCTCATTTATACCTATGTATCATGTCTACCTATGTATCATTGTACCATGTCTAAATAAATATTATTATTATTATTATTATTATAGTGGTAACATGAGTGGTGGTTGCTACAGTGAGGTGTTAGATACAAGTGGTAACATGAGTGGTGGTTGCTACAGTGAGGTGTTAGATACAAGTGGTAACATGAGTGGTGGCTGCTACAGTGAGGTGTTAGATACAAGTGGTAACATGAGTGGTGGCTGCTACAGTGAGGTGTTTTCAGGAGTGTTAAGAACCTTATTCAGTTCTTCAGTTCCAGCACAAAAATAAGCAAAAGACCTCACAGACACAATTATGGCTTAACCCATTAACTGTCTAAACGTAGATCTACTTTGTTAATGCTAGCGCTCCAAACGTAAATCAACGTTTTATTTTTCCTGCCTCCAAATTTGGCACGATTGGCCTGAGATGCCTGGTCAGCAAAGAATGGGTCTTAACACTCGGTGAGCACAGTATTAAAAAAATCTGGGACCACTTAGTACGTACCTTGTAGGAGCACCAGTTCAATTGAGTGCCAGCTAGAGCAAATAGCATGGCAAACACCAGGGATTCAATGATGTCATGTCATATTAACACTCCCCTTTTAAGAGGAAAGTGATGGTGACCCCAAGTTTAGTGGCTTTGAGATGGACGTGGCCACAAGTGGTCAAGGAAATACCAAAAACCTCAATAATAATCTGTGTAACATTTGTGCAACATATTTTCATTTTTTATACCACTGGTAGTGTCATCCTGCCAGAATGTCCTATAACCTATACCCCAAGTAAAGAGAAGTGTGTAATACATCTTTGGCAGGCCAGCTGGCTGGCTGATTGACTTCGGCTGTCTCTATCTCTGTCTGTCTGTATATATCTCTGTCTCTGTCTATCCCTATCCCTGTCTATCCCTGTCCCTGTCTATCCCTGTCTCTGTCTATACCTGTCCCTGTCTATCCCTGTCCATGTCTATCCCTGTCCATGTCTATCCCTGTCCATGTCTATCCCTGTCCATGTCTATCCCTGTCCATGTCTATCCCTGTCCATGTCTATCCCTGTCCATGTCTATCCCTGTCCATGTCTATCCCTGTCCCTGTCTATCCCTGTCCATGTCTATCTCTGTCCATGTCTATCCTTGTCCATGTCTATCCCTGTCCATGTCTATCCCTGTCCATGTCTATCCCTGTCCATGTCTATCCCTGTCCATGTCTATCCCTGTCCATGTCTATCCTTGTCTCTCTCTATCCCTATCTCTATCTCACAGGTACACATAAATACAGTTATTATTCATAGTGTAAATTACCTAGGATAACCCAAAAAATCCAGACAAAGTGCTATACAGTGGAACCTTGAGTTTCGAACTTAATCCATTCCAGGAGCTAATTCTAAACTCGAAACGTTCGAAACTTGAAGCAATATTTCCCATAAGAAATAATGTAAATCCAGTTAATTCGTTCCTGCTGTCAGGTGGCATGAGAAAAGAGTACTTCATTATATAATAATAAATAATAATAAATTTTTATTTCATTGCAAGTTTACATCGAGATTTTGTAATTACAAACACGAACTGAAGTGCAGAGAGTCACTAACATGCCATGGCATTAAGGGCAGATTAATCTAATGGCTTATAGACTACTTAATACTAGAGAAATTGATTGAGTTTGTTTTAGTTAAACATTAGCTTATAACAAATTATAATCTGAGGATATTACATTGTGACAAGTGTTTTGTAGGATGGTTACATCAATAGTAAATATTGAAATTATATTATAGGAAAATAACAGTGAGCATTGTTGAAAGTAATTTACAGTATGAGTATTAGTTTAGGGTGAGTAGGTGGTTTTTGAGAAGAGTTTTAAATTGATGTTCAGACCAGGTTATTTTAGTATTTATTTATTATTTTTTATTAACACATCGGCCGATTCCCACCAAGGCAGGGTGGCCCGAAAAAGAAAAACTTTCATCATTCATTCACTCCATCACTGTCTTGCCAGAGGGGTGCTTTACACTACAGTTATAAAACTGCAACATTAACACCCCTCCTTCAGAGTGCAGACACTGTACTTCCCATCTCCAGGACTCAAGTCTGGCCTGCCGGTTTCCCTGAATCCCTTCATAAATGTTACTTTGCTCACACTCCAACAGCACGTCAAGTATTAAAAACCATTTGTCTCCATTCACTCCTATCAAATACCTCACACATGCTTGCTGGAAGTCCAAGCCCTCGCACACAAAACCTCCTTTACCCTCCTCCATCCTTTCCTAGGCCGACCCTACCCGCCTTCCCTCTACTACAGATTTATACACCTCGAAGTCATTCTGTCTCGTTCCATTCTCTCTACATGTCCGAACCACCTCAACAACCCCTCCTCAGCTCTCTGGATAATAGTTTTGGTAATCCCGCACCTCCTCCTAATTTCCAAACTCCGAATTCTCTGCATTATATTCACACCACACATTGACCTCAGACATGACATCTCCACTGCCTCCACCCTTCTCCTCATTGCAACATTCATCACCCATGCTTCACACCCATATAAGAGTGTTGGTATAACTATATCTCATACATTCCCTTTTACTTCCATGGACAAAGTTCTTTGTCTCCACAGACTCGAAGTGCTCCACTCACCCTTTTCCCTCATCAATTCTATGATTCACCTCATCCTTCATAGATCCATCTGCTGACATGTCAACTCCCAAATATCTGAATACATTCACCTCCTCCATACTCTCTCCCTCCAATCTGATATCCAATCTTTCGTCACCTAATCTTTTTGTTATCCTCATCACCTTACTCTTTCCTATATTCACTTTCAATTTTCTTCTTTTACACACCCTACCAAATTCATCCACCAACCTCTGCAACTTCTCTTCAGAATCTCCCAAAAGCACAGTGTCATCAGCAAAGCAACTGCTGACAACTCCCACTTTGTATTTGATTCTTTATCTTTTAACCCCACACCTCTTGCCAAGACGCTCGCATTCACTTCTCTTACAACCCCATCTATAAATATATTGAACAACCACGGTGACATCACACATCCTTGTTTTAAATTGTTATCTCACTCAATTAGTTGCATTGCTACAATTATTTGATATGTTCAACTTATATTCAAACTTTTATAACTAAGATACGAATTATACTTATTTATAAATTATTCTAACCATAACTTTCAACATACTTTCATGTAGTCTAGAATTAAGTAGTCCTAAGAATGCCCACAATGCACAGCATATTAGGGCTTTTGGCATGTACATCTCATTAATAACTATATATCTTGTCTACCCTGTATCATTGTACCATGTCTCAATAAAGTATTATTATTATTATTATTAATAGTCCCCCTCCCTCCTACACACTCTAACCTGATCCTCACTATCCTCATAAAAACTCTTCACTGCTTTCAGTAACCTACCTCCTATTCCATACACCTGCAACATCTGCCACATTGCCCCCCTATCCACCCTATCATACGCCTTTTCCAAATCCATAAATGCCACAAAAACCTCTTTACCCTTATCCAAATACTGTTCACCTATATGTGAACACTTGGTCTACACACCCCCTACCTTTCCTAAAGCCCCCTTGTTCATCTGCTATCCTGCTTTCTGTCTTTCTCTTAATTCTTTCAATAATAACTCTAACATACACTTTACCAGGTACACTCAACAGACTTATTCCCCTATAATTTTTGCACTCTCTTTTGTCCCCTTTGCCTTTATACAAAGGAACAATACATACTCTCTGCCAATCCCTAGGCACCTTACCCTCTTCCATACATTTAGTATTTACTGGTAATGAATTCCAGATTTTGGGGCCTTTTATGTGCATAGAATTTTTACACAGGGTGATATGGACACGGGGTATATCAAAAAGTGATCTGTGTCCTGTGTTATGGTCATGGGTCCTATTAAAGTTGGTGAGGAGAATTTTGAGCGGAGGGTTTATATTACAGTGTAGAATTCTATGTAGTATGCACAAGAATAAGTGTGAATGTTCTTTACGGTGAGTAGTTTTAGGCTTTTGAATATTGGTGGAGTATGCTGTCTAGAGTGGGAATTCGTTATCATTCTGACTGCTATTATCAACATGACACCTTATTTATCTATCACAATTCATCTAATAAACAATATAAATAACAAAAAAACCTGATGTACACTCTAGAATTAATAAAATATGTATGTCATTACAAATGTGGTGGCGGACATTCTTGCTCCAGCTATGAAAACATCTTCCCATTATTTCCTCCTTCAGACATGATAGTATAAGAGAAAACGGAGTTTGTAATGCTAACTGCATTAGATCAGTTCTTTCATAAAAAAACCATAATGTACAAATGAACAAGTGTACATACACCATTTACATACCTTGCAGAAGATAGGCAGAGCGGCTTATGCTGTCAGGAGTTTACTTCATTTCGTCCTTTTTCTATTGCTTAATCGCTACACTCTTAATGCTACACTTTGTCACTGAACTTAACTGCCTTGTACCTGTGCTGGCATGCAGGAACACATTAAAATCACTAAGAGTGTGTTATTAGTCTTGAAGATGCCATATTAATAACGATAATAACACAATAATAATA
This sequence comes from Cherax destructor, assembly GCA_009830355.1. Taxonomy (NCBI): domain Eukaryota; kingdom Metazoa; phylum Arthropoda; class Malacostraca; order Decapoda; family Parastacidae; genus Cherax; species Cherax destructor. The sequence continues at coordinate 47,133 of WNWK01008095.1, forward strand.
ATCACTCTGAGGAGCATTAATAATGATGATAATAACACAATAATAATCACTCTGAGGTGTATAAAACGTTAATACAGTGGTCCCCCGAGTAACGAACACCCCGGAAATCGTACAATTATGTACGATTATGTGGAAGTGTATTTTTGGGGGCCTGAAATAGACTAACCTACGTGACATTATTACTTAAGGGAGTAAATTCGTTCGGTAATAACACTTGAGCAGGCTTCTGGGATGAAGTTTTTTCGTTACTCGGGGGACCACTGTATAGACATTTTGCTTAATCCATTTATGATATTTTTTTCAAAATTATATAATAAACACGCTATGTAACATAAACATATAAATTAACATAAATATGAGATGTTTTTCCAGTCGGCTTGACAGAGTGAACATAACTGATTCATGTCCAGGCTGGTAACAGCAACAACAACTGGTTTGTTTACAAAACTCGCAAACCTTCTACACTCTCATTCTCTCTTGTTTATTCATTTAATCTTGCTTACTCACCTCTCACTCTACATTAAGATTGCCTCAACCACTACCTCAACCACTGGCTCTACCACTGCCTCAACCACTGCCTCAACCACTGTCTCAACCACTGCCTCTACCACTGCCTCAACCACTGCCTCAACCACTGCCTCAACCACTGCCTCAACCACTGCCTCAACCACTGCCTCAACCACTGCCTCTACCACTGCCTCTACTCATAGAAGCGATTCTTAATTTACTTTTGCCACACATCCTGGCAAGCTCCACAAGTTGCACACCACTCTCGTATTTTTGTACTACAGTGGACCCTCGGAAATTGAACAGCTCGGTAATCGAACAAATCGGAAATAGAACAAATTCGATTTCGGTAATCGAACACATTCCTGCTAATCGAACAAGTGCGTACCAGACCTGTCTGCCTAGGCGTCATGAGTCAGTCTAGCTTTGTTTATCCTACAGTGAACATTACCCTGCTTGCTCTTCCAAACATTTCACAATTAATTACAGTGGACCCTTGAGTTAAGAGCATAATTATTCCAGAAGGCTGCTCAAGTGCCATTACCGAACGAATTTTCTTCCTTAAGGAATAATGGCAAGTAGGTTAGTCCATTTCAGACCCCCAAAAATACATTTACATAATTGTACGATTTCCGAGGTGCTCTTAACTCGAGGGACCACTGTAATTGTGTTTGGAGCTTGTTCATTGGTTGAGGCAGTGTTAGAGGCAGTGGTGGTGAGAGGCAGTGGTGGTGAGAGGCAGAAGTGATGCGAGGCAGTAGTGGTGAGAGGCTAGTGGTGAGAGGCAGTGGTGGTGAGAAGCAGTAGTGGTGAGAGGCAGTGGTGGTGAAAGGCAGTGGTGGTAAGAGGCAGTCTTAATGTAGAGTGAGAGGTGAGTAAACAAGATTAAATGAATAAACGAGAGAGAATGAGTGTAGAAGGTTCGGGAGTTTTGTAAACAAACCAGTTGTTGTTGTTTTTGCTGTTACCAGCCTGGACAGGAATGAATTCTGTTCCCTCCGTGAAGTCGACTGGAAAGAAGTGATCTAATGCAGTTAGCATTACAAACTCCGTTTTCTCTTATACTAACACGTCTGAAGGAGGAAAGAATGGGAAGATGTTTTCATAGCTGGACCAAGTATGCCCGCCACCACCGTCCTCCCCCGCCACCACATTCGTAATGACTTACATATTTTATTCATTCTAGAGTGTATATCAGGTTTTTATGTTATTTATATTGTTTATTATGTCATATTAGATGAATTGTGATAGATAAATAAGCTGTCGAGTTGATAATAGCGTCATAGTGAAGTACAGTGGGCCCCCGACTAACGAGCAAAATTCATTCCAGAAGCCTGCTCAAGTGCTATTACCGAACAAATTTACTCCCTTAAGAAATAATGTCAAATAGGTTAGTCCATTTCAGACCCCAAAAATACACTTACAAAAGCACTTACAATATTATACATGTGGACACTACGATATTCATTCAGAATGCTGTTCAAGTGCCATTACAACATTACTCCATAAGAATGTAAATAGCTAGTCCTTAGACAAATACACTTAAAAGCATTAAAATAGGTTGCCGTAGGGGTACCACTGTACTATTATGATTTCCGGGTGCTCTGTCGGGTCACTGTACTATTATGTCATGCCTCCTGACAGCAGGAACGGATTAATTTTATTTCCATTATTTCTTATGGGAAATATTGATTCGATTTTCGAACATTTCTAGTTAAGAACAAGCTCCTGGAACGGATTATGTTCGATTTCCGAGGGTCCACTGTATTTCCTTCTTAGGAACTTTCTTTAGACCCATGGTAGCTTATTTCACAGTCGCACTTAATGAACAAGCTCTAAACACAATTAATTAATTGTGAAATGTTTGGATGAGTGAGCAGGGTAACGTTCAATGGAGGATAAACAAAGCTAGAATGACTTACGATGCCTGTGCAAGCAGGCGCCCAGGCACCAGGCAGACAGGTCTGGTACGCACGCAGTTCAAAACACGGGGCACGTTTGATATTTGGGACAAAATTGGTTCGAAAAAAGCATTCGAAACTTGAATCGTTCGATAGTCATGATGATAGTCTTTAATTAATGTGCCCAAGAGTGATTATTGATACATATTATTAGTATTACTATGGCATTAAGACTAGAGGGACACCCTTAGTGATTTTAATGTGTACCTGCATGCCAGCACAGTGTGTAAGTATACAGTGGAACCCCGGTTAACAAAAAAAATTCATTGCAGAAGCCTGCTCAAGTGCCATTACCGAACGAACTTACTTCCTTAAGAAAAAATGTCATTTAGGTTAGTCTATTTCAGACCCCCAAAAATACACTTCCACAAGCACTTACAATATTATACTTACATAATTGCACGATTTCCGGGGTGTTCGTTAACTGGGGTTCCACTGTATTTAGGTACAGGTACACAAGTATTATTATCAGAACACATATAAAATACAGTGGACCCCCGAGTTTCAGCCATAATTCATTACAGAAGGCTGTTCAAGTGCTATTACCGAATGAATTTGTTCCATAAGGAATAATGTAAAGTAGGTTAGTCCGTTTCAGACCCCCAAAAATACACTTAAAAAAGCACTTACAATATTACACTTACATAATTGTTCGAGTTTTGAGGTGGTCGAAACTCGGGGGTCCACTGTATACAATAACTTTAAAACACTTGAAATTTTGGAAAGTTTCCAGACATAATAGAGAGATGTGCTCACGGAGAATGTAAACAAACCGGGTGGTGCTCGCCATATTAGAAAGAAAGGTTGCCGTATAGAGAGTTTTGGTCACAATTTGAAATTGCCGTATTGGCAGAACCCAGTAAGGCGAAGCACCGTAAAACAGGGCCCTACTGTATTTGGCATAATACCGAGTGGTCCAACGGAGGTATGAAGTTATTGCTATAGAGTATGGGATAAAAGTACTATCCTTCTATCCCTATCTTTGGGGCTTATATTAGAGAAAACGGAGTTACAGGGCTAACTGTGATATACATTTGTAATGCACCATAAAACTTAAACAAAAAAGCTATTTTCACAGAAAACAAAAACTAATGATTGTTTTACAAATTGGCAATTTTTTTTTTTAATACGTATCACAATTTGTTTTTGATTTGTGTGAAGGTAAACAGCAGATATTTTGCTAAATGTACAAGTGTAAACAAATTACATCACCATCCAATACGTGTCCAACTGGCCAGTCAAATACGCAGTCACAAATGGGTTGACATTATTTATACAATTATTACAATAATGCAGTAGTCTGCATAACAGTAAATCTTCTATTTTTTGTATGAATAAAAATTCAAAATGGAAAGCAAGAGTAATATAAGTGGGGCCTGGGGACGTGGCTAATGAACAGGGAAAATGTTATTTTAGTGCCAGGAATGTCTGCATTGTTTATTCTGGACCCTATTTTGAAATTGGCATCTTTTGAAATTTGTGTGAAATTGGCCAAATTGCGAATTTCTGACCACTTTATTGGGTAGTTGAAATAGGTGAATTGGAAGTTTCTTGTACTCAGTCGACAGAATAGAAGTAAGTTTATTCAGGTATACACAAATACAGTTACATAGATTATCATACATAGCATATGTGTAGAGAACCTATGATTACCCAAAAAAGTTAGACAAAGTGACTTATTTCTATTGAGGTCCTTAAAATCACCACTGGCATTGGCACAAAGCATAAGAGTTAGCTTGTCTTTCATAGGCTTATGTCCTGGGAGTGCCTTTTCCTCCTGTGTAATGAAGGTCCTGTTTGGCATTTTCTTTTAAAACAGGCCTGTTTCGTCACAACTGAACACTTGTTGGGGTTGGAATTGTTCAGCCTCTATGTATCCCACGAATTCAGTCACGTAATTTTCAGCCGCACTTTTGTCAGAACTGGCTGCCTCACCATGCCTCACAACACTATGTATGACCAGCCTTTGCTGGCTTTAAATTCATTCACTTCAGCACTCGTTGTAGGCATTTTCTTAACAAGATCATCATGCAACTGCCTTGCTTTTTCACATATTATCGCCTGCGAAACACTATCTCCTGCTAACTGCTGCTTGTTGATCCACAACAACAACAAAGTTTCCACTTGTTCCAGCACTTGAGATCTCTGTTTTGTGACCATACTTGCACCTTTCGCAACAACAGCGTCCTTGATTTCCTTTCTCTTGGCCATAATGGAAGAGATGGTTGAATGGGATTTGCCATAGAGCCTGGCCAGCTCTGTGATATGCACTCCACTTTCATATTTTGCTATCATCTCCTTCTTCAATTCTACCGTATTTCTGACATTCTTTACCACAGGCTTGGCACTAGGAGCTTTCTTGAGGCCCATGGTGGCTTATTTAGCAGTTGCAAGCACTAAAAACAGTGGAATAATGACAATATACTGGTATGAATGCGTGGGTGGTGGTCGCTCGCTTGTAAACAATAGCACACTGAGTGCCCGGGCCCAGCTGGGCCATACGTATGCGTCTGGGATGAATCGCAAACTCCGAGCGGATTCGTTAATACCAAGCCAAAATTCTTATTAAAAAACCGGTCGAACACCGATTTGGACGAACGCCGATTGCGTCGAACCACGGAGGTTGACTGTAGTGCACACTTACCACACAGACCTATTCTCTCATACGTAAGCCCAAATTTACCGGTCACAGCTTATCTGAGTGAGCTGAGCAACTGACAGTGGCTTCAAAGCCACCTTATCTTTAATGGACAATGTACAGTGTATGTGTTTTACACAACGAGAAGCATTTCTTTTATTTGTTGGAACCATGGCTAGGGCTAAAAGTAAGCAGGTTATAACAATAAATGGAGAAAAAAAAATTGGAATGACTTATGCAGCAAGTAGCGCCACCAAACAGTAGCAGCAGGTTGGTGTGGCGACCCCGGAAATTTGAAATTATGCTAGCCGAAATTAGTGCCAGATTACTGATGGAACCGGATTACTGATTTCCGGATTAGTGATGGCCGACCTGTACTTCTATGGATGGCTGTTTTCTGGCTAGTGCATGTGTGTGTTTTACACACCATGAGATAAGTGTAGTACCTACCTGGATAGTAATACATCCCTGGATTGCTGTTGGATAAAATTAATTTTACACTATGAAATAACAGTAGTACCTCTCTGGATCATTGCTGGATGTGTGTGTGTATTTTACAGTATGAGAAAATAGTGATAATTCCCTGGATGGTTGTTGGATTGAGTGTATTATATACAGTGGACCCTCGCTATTCGAACACTCCAAAACTCACCTTCATTCCAGAATGCTGTTCAAGTGCTGTTACCAAACAAATTTATTCCCATAAGGAATGATGTAATTAGATTAGTCCATTTCAGACCCCCAAAAATACACTTATAAAAGCACTTACAATAATAAACTTACATAAAAGGGTGAGTTTTGGAGTGTTCGAATAGCGAGGTCCACTGTACTATGAAATAGTAGTACCTCCCTTGATGGAATGTGTGTATTTTACACACTCATGAGATAATAGTAGTACCTCCCTGGATGGTGTGTTTTTTATACTCATATGAGAGGTCAGTACCTCCCTGGAAGATTGGTACAGTGGACCCCCGCCTAACGAGCACCCTGGAAATCGTACAATTATGTAAGTATAATATTGTAAGTGCTTGTGGAAGTGTATTTTTGGGGGTCTGAAATAGACTAACCTACGTGACATTATTTCTTAAGGAAGTAAATTCGTTCAGTAATGGCACTTGAGAAGGTTTCTGGAATGAATTTTGCTCGTTAGGCGGGGGTCCACTGTATCTATTAAGCTACTACTATACCTGGGAGTATGACCAGAGAGGTTCCTGGCAGTGTCACTGGCACCCCACGACCTGAGAAGCTTGATGATTTCTACTTGACCTTGAGTAACAGCATCATGAAGAGGGTTCTCATTACTACCTCCCGGCACATCCACTATTGCGCCATGTTTCAGCAGCAGCTCAGCAATCTTGTGGAACCCATGACTGCAGGCCTCATGCTGAAAATTATTACAAATCACTATTATTGTTCACAATAACCAGTTCAGATTACAATAATACAGTTACTAAACAAAGATTTCAAAACAAATAACTTTAAAAGTCCTTACCTGTAGCATGAGCATGACTACTACCCTGCATGTCACACATACTCTCACTATTAACCCTTTGAGGGTCCAGAGGCCAAATCTCAGAGTGACAGCCAAGGTCCAAGAATTTAAAAAAAAAAAAAAAAAATCTTATAGAATTAACACTGACTGTTATGGTCGTATATATACGTCTTATGAGCCAATGTTTTTGATGAATATATAAAGTGGACCCTCAGTTTTCATGTATCTCCATTTTCGCGCTTTTTTCGTGGAAATATTGGCTCCATTTTCGTCGATGGTACGGAACCTGTCCAGTGCCAAGCGCACATACAAAGCCCGCAAGCCCGCCTCCCACGCACATTCTCAGGCAGTGTAGCATAGTTTCTGGTTGAGTGAGCATTATCCTGCGAGTTCATACAAAACATTTCTTAACAATCCATTGTTTTTTTATTATTGTGTGTGACTGCTAAATAAGCCACCATGGGCCCAAAGAAAGCTCCTAGTGCCAGTCCTTTGGTAAAGAAAGTGAGGAACACCATATAACTGAAGAAAGAAATAATAGAAAAATATGAAAGTGGCATACATATTGCCGAGCTCGGCAGGATATACAATAAGGCCCCATCAACCATCAGTTCCATTGTGGTGAAGAGAAAAGAAATCACGGAAGCTAATGTTGCGAAAGGGGTGAATATGATAACGAAACAGAGACCACAATCAATTGAAAATATGGAGAAATTGTTGGTGTGGATAAACGAAAAACAGTTAGCAGGTGAGTGTTATGCAATCCATCATATGTGAAAAAGCAAAGCAGTTGCATGCCGATCTTATCAAGAAAATGCCTGGAACCAGTGCTGATGTTGGTGAATTTAAGGCCAGCAAAGGCTCGTTCGAAAAATTCAATAAGCAAAGTGGCATACACAGTGTTGTAAGGCATGGTGAGGGTGCCAGTTCAGACAAACATGTGGCTGAAAAATTTGTGCACGAATTCAAAGAATATGTACAGGCTGAAAATTTCAATCCCAAACAAGTGTTCAACCTTTTGACTGTTTCGGTCATATATATACATCTTATGAGCCACTGTTTCAGACGTATTAATACGCATAAATTATATCGGCCTCAAATAAAGTGGGATCAAGTGGGAGAAAGCTGGTAGGCCTACATGTGAGAGAATGGGTCTGTGTGGTCAGTGTGCGCAGTATAAAAAAAAATCAGGGAGCCAGTGGTGAATTGTGGGAACGCCATTTCAGTAGTCCTTGTTCAGCATGCCTAGCGGTAAGAAATATCAGACTCCGGGCGAATCTGGGACTCTTCTCTTCCCAAGTGATAGCTCTAACACAGATGGAAGTGTCAGTGAAGATGAATTTCATGGTTTTGAGGAGTTTGTGACCGAAAGCAATGCCCAGGATACTAGAAAGAAGAAAGAAAAAAGAATGAAAGAAAATAAATAAGTAGGTAAGTAAGTAGGTAGGAAGGACTGTGGGGAAGAAGAGCATGGGACCCCATGGGTGTTGGCAAGGCAAAGAAAAATAATTTATCAAACATAATCTAGTACAAATGTTGAAACTTATACCTCATAATGTATATGCCATGTTATATCTTATAATGTATAAACCTGTTATAATTAATAAAACCTAATATAAAGAAATCCATCCTCATGTACCCTTGTGCTCCTTGTAACTCATCTAATGATCATATAAACTGTTATTGCAACACAAATTATTGATTTAATTTGTTTAATCTGATTTAATAATTTTATTATGTAGACATAATAAACTGTAAATGATCCAAAATTATAAAACTATTATGTTTCAAAAATGTCATGTTCAAACTATGTTTAAATTTCATAGCTTAAATACTCAACTACACTTATATTGTAAACTATTTACTATAATTCTTACCATTTAGTTTTAAGTTAATTTTAAGTCTGCCCACAATGCTCTGCATATTAGGGGCTTTTGGCATGTACACCTCATAACCCATTGTAATTCTTTGTATCATGTCCAAATAAACTATTATTATTATAAGGTAGGTATGTAGGAATGTAGGAAGGAAGAAATGTAGGAAGGCATGTAGGAAGGAAGGAAGGCATGTAGGAAGGAAGGAAGGAAGGAAGGAAGGAAGGAAGGAAGGTGGTAGGTGGTGGTGGGTGGGTGGGTGGGTGGGTGGGTGGGTGGGTGGGTGGGTGGGTGGGTGGGTGGGTGGGTGGGTGGGTGGGTGGGTGGGTGGGTGGGTGGGTGGGTGGGTGGGTAGGTGGGTGGGTGGGTGGGTAGGTAGGTAGGTAGGTAGGTAGGTAGGTGGTAGGTAGGTGGTAGGAAGAAAGGAAGGAAGGAAGGAAGGAAGGAAGGAAGGAAGGAAGGAAGGAAGGAAGGAAGGAAGGAAGGGTAAGAAGGAAGGAAGGGTAAGAAGGAAGGAAGGGTAAGAAGAGGAAGGAAGGGTAAGAAGGAAGGAAGGTAAGAAGGAAGGAAGGTAAGAAGGAAGGAAGGAAGGAAGGTAAGAAGGAAGGAAGGTAAGAAGGAAGGAAGGTAAGAAGGAAGGAAGGTAAGAAAGAAGGAAGGTAAGAAGGAAGGAAGGTAAGAAGGAAGGAAGGTAAGAAAGAAGGAAGGTAAGAAGGAAGGAAGGTAAGAAGGAAGGAAGGTAAGAAGGAAGGAAGGTAAGAAGGAAAGAATGACGACCCAGACAACCATCAACCTAGGAAAACTACCTAACACAACTGCCTGCTACTACTTTGAGGAAAACTGCTCACAAGAGGTGTTTTGTCTGTGCATATACAAAAAAACGCCCACAATAATGCAGACTCATTTCATGTGTGAGGAATGTAAAACACCACTGTGCATAGAACCACGTTTCAAAGAGTTCCACAAGCTGCAGAACTTCTATGAACATGTCCAGTGACTGTACATTTGTATATACAGTGGTCCCTCGGTTTTTGCCGAAAATTCGTTCCAGAATGCAACTCAAGTGCCATTACCGAATGAATTTACTTCCTTAAGAAATAATGTCACGTAGGTTAGTCTATTTCAGACCCCCAAAAATACACTTGCAACAGCACTTACGAAAATACACTTACATAAATGTTTGAGTTTGGAGATGCACGAAAACCGAGGGACCACTGTATATTATAGAACAATAGTAATAAAGAATTTTTTGTATTGTTGGTTTGTGTAAACAAGTTTTGTAAACAATATAATGATAATAATGTTTGTGCGGTTATTATGTTGCATACAACGAGTGTATATATGTACATTGCACCTTACTTTGGTCTCACAGGCCACATAAGTTAGGTAAAAAAATAAAATAGTGAAAAAAACAAGAAATCTACGAATGGAAGTAAACAAAGTTTACTGAGTGAGCGGCATTCGCCGCTGTTGCCATATGCGGCTCACTTTATGCCAACTTTACGCTTTCATATCTCGGTAAGTACTGATCGCAAAAATTTTTTTTAGGATAAAAGCAATCAGAAAAAATAATCTTGACATTTTGATAAGAAAAAATATTTTTTTTTTTTCAAATATTTTGCGACAACAGGAGAGCACTCAGGATTAGGGGTTGCGACAGTCAAAGGGTTAATTGTGATGAAGCAGGCCTGTTTTGGAAGAAAATGACAAGGAGGACCTACATCACGCAGGAGGAAAAGGCACTGCCAGGACACAAGCCTATGAAAGACAGGCTAACTCTCTTGTTGTGTAGTAATGCTAGTGGGGATTTAAAATTGAAGCCTTTACTTGTGTATCACTCTGAAAATCCCAGAGTGTTCAAGAAAAACAGTGTCGTCAAGAGTAAATTGTGTGTGATGTGGAAGGCTAACAGTAAGGCATTGGTCACGAGGGAAATTTTCCTGGAATGGTTTAACCCTTTACCGGGCACTCCCTGGAAAATGATAATTTCAAAATGTATTTCAAATGAGTTGATAGAGTACCTCAATGTAAGGATAATGAGCCCATATAATTGAAATTCTAAAAAAAACTTTTCACGCAATTGCCAATATTCAAGGACCGTCTACAGGCGGTCCTGACCGTTAAAGGGAGTCAAATTCTGAATGTTGCAAATTTGCAATTGTTAATAAAACACCAAATAAGTATTTTTCTATTTTATTATACTAATAGACAATATCAAAAACACAAATGGAACTTGTTTCCAAACATTTTGTATGTATAAAAAATATGAAAGTGAACCAAAGAGCAACATGGACACATTGCAAAGGGATAAAACTTTCAAGTCCCATATTCCTGAATTTCCTGAGAAAAAACAATCATTCTTGATCACTAATTGCTACAATGAAAGGCTATGAAGCAATTTCTTTCCTTCTTGATGCATAGATTTACCTTGCATACGGCACACAAAAATGAGGATGTGACATGATTTTTCTTTTTGCTGCAATAATTGCATGTAAATATTCTGCCTTGCACTGGCCAGTGACCTAGCATTTTATCAAACCTATCATTTTGGTCAAACCTCACACTGTCATCAGGCCTTTCTGCACGTTGGTACTGCACTGGAGATGGCAACAGGTCATCTGGTTCTGGATCTGAGTTACTTTCCACCAAAATGCAGAGATATTTGAACTTCTGTTGGAAGGGTTCACAATAGAACAATTTCTCATTGATCTGGAATGACAATAAGAATGTTCTGTACACACCAGACCACTACAGAATTCATATATGCACTAGAAATTTTTATATAAATATTTATTTACTGAAATTTAAAATGTGGCCCTGGCGGCGGGACCGTCTGTACACTGTCCTCTTTTGTTGCACTTTTTCAATTGCATGGTACACTCATATTATGCATATCTAACTCCTGATATATATCTCAAAATATGCCTAAACTATTCATTTACACACTGGACACAACAATTAGTACTTACCGACATTGTAGAGAGTATAATCACAGTGTATATGAGTGGAACAAGAGCAAAAATTCGGCTCTGGGTGACGTAAAGCGAGAAGTGTTTACATTTTGGTCTCTCAACCAATGGGAAGCGAGCAGATGCCGGTCTCACTTAGCTGGAGCGACTCACAGAAGGCTTGTGATTGGTCAGATATAAAGAATGGGAACCTAGATGGGCTGGGGGAGTAGGATGACACGCGCAAAAACACGTGTTTAGGACCGTCTGTACACGGTCCTGCCCGGTAAAGGGTTAATCAAGTGTTTGGCCCGAGTGTGAAGAAACACCTCCTGGAAAAGAAATTGGGACTCAAGTGCCTCCTGGTAATGGACAATGCTCCTGCTCATCCTCGAGACTTGGAAGACCAATTGTCTAAGGAATTCAGTTTTGTAACAGTGAAGTTCTTGCCTCCTAACACCACTCCTCTCATCCAGCCCATGGACGAGCAGGTCATTTCTAACTTAAAAAAACTGTACACCAAAGCAATGTTTCAAAGGTGCTTTGACATAACCTCGGAGTCTGAATTGACCTTAAGAGAGTTCGGAGGGATCACTTCAATATCTTCCAGTGCATAAGCCTTATAGATAAGGCTTGGCAAGGAGTAACTTCCAGGACGATGAACTCTGCTTGGAGAAAGTTGTGGCCAGACTGTGTCCAAGAGATGGATTTTGAAGGGTTTGGGGCTGACCCTGAGGAGCCTATGGAAGTTGTGGAACGTATTGTGGTATTGGGGAATTGCATGGGATTGGATGTGAGTGGCGAGGATGTGGAACATCAGTCAAGATGAATGTTCATTTTTTTGTGCATGTAAATCTATCTTTAAGGCCCCCAAAAAAATTTGTTTAATACTTCTGGGTGCCTGGAACGGATTAATTGAATTTACATTATTTCTGATGGGGAAAATGGTTTCAGTTTTTGCCGATTTCAGTTTTAGCCGATCCCTCTGGAACAGATTAAACATGAAAACCAAGGGTCTACTGTACTCAAAAATTCTAGTGGCTTCAAATCAAGCAAGAGAAAGCTGGTAGGCCCACATGTGAGAGAATGGGTCTGTGTGGTCAGTGTGCGCAGTATAAAAAAAAAAAATCCTGCAGCATGCAGTGCATGAGAAAAAAAAACTCTGACCTTGGTATAGACCATACTAACAACTGGAATGAGAGGATCCCTCTCTTCGTAATTTCTGAGCGGGGAAGCACTCTGGAATCTCTGAGCTATTGGCTTGGGGAGGATGGTGATGCTTCCCCCTCGGAGCTTTTTCTCAGTTTCAGATACTGTTTGGCTCGTATGAGGTGGATGGTACCAGTGAACGTGCCCATCAACCAGACCAGGATGATGATGAGGGACTGTAATGCTTTTGAGGCTGGAGATGAGGTGCTGGCATTGGAGCCAATTCATGTGAAAATCTGTATGGCAAGTTGCTGTGAGCTGACCATGGTGTGGGGGAAGTTCTCAGATGCAAGATACACACACGAGCAGAAAAAGAATACGAGTAATGTACACAGTAACCAGTTAAAGGGTTTAGCATTATATCAGAAATTCAGAGTGACCAATGATTTAAAGGAAGGTAAATGGGTGCAAAACAGAAATCTGTATGTAATGGCCAAAGTGTATTTAAGAAATTCCATATTTGTAAAAGATTTTGGGAAACACATGTTTGGTCTTGCTGAGAAAAATGATGGAGAGTTGGCTCAGCCACCGTGGAACCTTGTAAAAGTTTGGGATGTCACTAAAGAGGAAAAGTTAAAACTCCATGAGGTAATTGTTAAGGAAGCTGAGCCAATTTAACAATTATTGTGTGTGAAAAATCTGTATGAAAAATGGGATATGGAGGAAGAAGTGAAATTCTCTCAATAACAGTTTGCAGTGCTTAGTGAGAGTCTGACTTTTCAAGGAAAGGGTGGGATTCAAACACATGGCAAGTCAGTTCTAAAACTAGCAGGCCAGAATACTAACCACTAGACTACACGGTTGAAGCACTGGCCTGTTAGCTTTAGAACTGGCTTGCCTGGGGTTAAAATTCTACCCATCATCTGGGTTGTTTGCAATTGCATTCTTACAATTTTAGCTGAAACTAGTGGGCATCCCCGTGCTTCATGGTTCCCAAATTAGATGGCACCTTGAACATATGCACTGACTGGCACAAGGTTTAGAAAGATTGATAATGATGCATTAAGAGATGCAAAAATTTTAAACAAAGTAAATTATTACTGTGCAACATCTGGGTATCTTTATTGTAAACGTTTCGCCATCCAGTGGCTTTATCAATACAAATTCTAGGACACTATGTGAAGACAGTAGAACTATATACAAAAGATGAGGTTATCAGTCCCTCGGCCTTGGATTATTATTATTATAAGTGCTAAACCACAGGGGTCATACAGTGCAGCAGGGTAGGGCAGGATACAGGGAGAATGGGTTGGAAGAGGGAGAGGGATGATCTGTAGGGTATGGAGTGCAGCAGGACAGTGCAGGGATAGAGGGTACCAAGAGATTGAGGAAGAAGGGACTGAGGGGAGTGCTAAAGGTATAATCTTAAGAGTTTGTGTAGTAAGTCAATTGCTGTCAAAAAGTCAATGAGAGAGTCAGGATTAAAGGAGGGCCCATCAGCAAGAAGGGAAGGTAAAGAAAGGGCAGCAGAGCGAAGACGACGTTGGAGGTAAATTCTGCGTGCTCGTTGATAGAGTGGGCAGTCCAACAGAATATGGCGAACAGATACTGGAACCTGACAATCCTCACAGAGGGACAGGGAGCCTCTCCATGAGATACCCATGAGTAAGGCGAATGTGGCCGATGCGAAGACGGGAGAGTGTAGTACACTCTTAAAGGTACACTCATAATGCTACACCTAGTTTGTGTTTATGTATGATTTCCTGCTTTAATTCCATGGAAATCAACCTCATTTTCTTCTCAGCACTGTCCTTTGCACTTGCTTTCTTAAGACCCATGGTTAGAAAAAAGAAATTTCACAAAATAACTGCAAGAAACGTAATGAAAACACAAAAAAATCCCTCCCTCCCTGAGCGGCGATGTTTTGATACACACTGCCATCTTGTGGTGGCGATCTGAAACTCACTCAAAGTATTATTATTATTATAATTACATATTTTTTAGTACGTACGTAGTCTTATAATAATAATTATTCTTATAATAATAATTATTATATTACACATATTATTATTATTATTAGTAGTAGTAGTAGTAGTAGTGGTGGACCTGAATTAACTCAGTGAAGACGTGTCTTGTGTGCTCTCTGTGAATCTGAAGAAGATGTCCTCTCTTGAGCTACTCTACCAGCAGCTAAAGGAAGAACTGAGGGTAGCTAAGCTTGAGATACAGCGACTGACTGAGGAAAACAAGACGATTCGTAGTAATCCTCCTGTTGAGAATCCTCAAGCCAAGAAAGGAACCTGGACAGTGGCTGGAACGCATGGGACAAAGTTAAGGATCAAGAGGACGGGTGGAGAGGTAGAAACAACGAAGACCCAGGAGAATGTTGTGGAAACATCGAACCTATTCTCCGTGCTACCCGATGAATGTGAGTCGACTTCTGGGAGCGTCACGACGAACGACACCAAGGAAGGTAAAAACATTGTTGTTGTTGGGGACAGCCAGGTTAGGTACATGGATAGGGCCTTCTGTTTGAATGATAGGAGTAGGAGACAGAGAGTTTGCTTTCCTGGGGCTGGGATGGAGGATATTATTAGCCGTCTGGACGACATCATGAGAGGTAATGGAAGCAATCCTATTATCTGTCTCAGTGCTGGAGGCAACGATGTTGCCAGACGTAGGAGTGAGGACCTGACTAGCAGATTTAGGTCAGCAACAGACATAATTAGGAAGAAGGGTGGGAACCCTGTCATATGTGGTACAGTGGTACCTCGGTTTACGATTTTAATCCGTCAGAGAGGGCATATTTTAAGGCGAAACAATCGTAAAACGAATCAATTTTCCCCATAAGAAATAATGGAAATAAATTTAATCCGTCCAAGACTTCCAAAAGTAGTTAAATAAAATATTTTTTAGAACTTTTGGACATTAAATAATACACAATTTAATAAAGAATACATAAATACATGCAAATATTATACAATAACATGTCACTTACATTTATTGAAGAGTTGTTGATGTGTGGAGGACGGGAGGAGGGGAGAAGGTGGAGTAGTATGCTAGTGTTTGGAAGGGGAATCCTTCCATTAACACTGCAGGTGGTAAGTTCTTTTCTGGGGTTACTTCCCTTTTCTTTGAATGCCACTAGGACCAGCTTGAGAGTCACTAGACCTCTTTCTAACAACAAATTTGTCCAGGGAGATCTGTGTCTGGCGATTCTTTAACACATCCCTGAAATGACACACCACTGTGTCATTGTACAGGTTGCCAGCACGGCCTGCAACAGCATGGTTAGGGTGATATTCATCCATAAATGCTTGCACATCACTCCATTTGGCACAGATCTCCTAATCCTTGAAGAAGGCACATTCTTCCATTTTTGTTCCACCTCCACCTCCTCCTCTGAACCATTGTCCTGACCTCTGCTCTCTTGTTCCAGTTGCTGTTGAAGCTCTTGCAGATCTTCAGTGGTTAGCTCTTCCTTGTGCTCCTCCACCAACTGTTCCACATCGTCACCACTCACCTCTAACCCCAAAGACTTGCCCAATTCCACAATTTCTTCCAAAACAGGCTCAGGCTCAGGCTCAGGCTCAGGGTTCTGAGGCTCAGCCCCAAAACCTTCAAAATCCCTCCCTAGGACACAGTCTGGCCACAATTTTCTCAGGCAGAGTTCAAAGTCCTGGTAGTCACTCCCTCCCAAGCCTTACCTATAAGGTGTACACAATGCAGCATATGGAAAGGGTTTTTTCCAAAATTCTCTTAGGGTTATGTTCATGTCTGTGGTCACATCAAAGCACTTTTGAAACATTGCTTTGGTATAGAGTTTTTTAAAGTTGGAAATGACCTGCTGGTCCATGGGCTGGAGGAGAGGAGTGGTATTAGGGGGCAAGAACTTCACTTTGATGAATTTAAACTCCTCCACAATTTTCTCTACCAAGTTTGGAGGATGACAAGGAGCATTGTCCATTATCAGGAGGCACTTAAGTGGCAAATTATTGTCCAATAGATATTTCTTCACACTGGGGCCAAACACTTCATTGAACCAATCTAAGAAAATGTCCTTTGTGACCCAAGCCTTTTGTTAGACTTCCACATCACACACAAGTTAGACTTGCTGACACCGCATCTGCCAAACACTCGGGGATTTTCAAAAGATACACTAGTAAAGGCTTCACTTTGCAATCACCACTTGCATTGGCACAAAGCATTAACGTTAGCCTGTCTTTCATAGGCTTATGTCCTGGCTGTGCCTTTTCCTCCTGAGTAATGTAGGTCCTGTTGGGCATTTTCTTCCAAAACAGGCCTGTTTCATCACAATTAAACACTTGTTGGGGGAGGAATTGTTCAGCCTCTAGGTACTCCTGGAATTCAGGCACATATTTTTCAGCCGCACTTTTGTCAGAACTGGCTCCCTCACCATGCCTCACAACACTATGTATGCCACTTCGATTCTTAAATTTGTAAAACCAGCCTCTGCTGGCTTTAAATTCGCTCACTTCAGCACTCGTTGCAGGCATTTTCTTAAGGAGATCATCATGCAACTGCCTTGCTTTTCACATATTATTCCCTCCGAAACAGTATCTCCTGCTAACTGTTTCTCGTTGATCCACACCAACAACAACCTTTCCACATTTTCCACCACTTGTGGTCTCTGTTTTGTGATCACAGATGCACCTTTTGCAACAACAGCTTCCTTGATTTTACTTGAATATTTCTTATCCACAATGGTAGCGATGGTAGAATAGGGTTTACCATACAGCCTGGCTAGCTCACTGATACGCACTCCACTTTCATATTTTTCTATTATCTCCTTCTTCACTTCTATCGTACATATATTTCTGTTCCTCTTTGCCACAGGCTTAGCACTAGGATCTTTCCTTGGACCCATGGTAGCTTATTTAGCAGTTGCAAGCACTAAAAACAGCAGTGGAATAATGACAATATACTGGTATGAATGCGTGGGTGTGGGTGGGTGGTCGCTCCGCTTGTAAACAATAGCACTGACGCTCCCTGGAGTGCGCTCAGCTGGGCGCCAAGCGGACAGGTCCGGACGAATGTCGGTAAACGAAGCAAACATCGTAAACCACAAACAAATTTCTTACGTTATAAATATCGGTTACCGAAAATAACGTAAGGTGATAACATCGTAAACCGGGGTTCCACTGTATTTTGCCAAGGAGAGGAGTTGGAAATGAATGGCTGTCCAGGGCAATTGGTGTCAATTGCTGGCTGGACAAATACTGTAAGGAAAATGCAGTAACATTCATTGACAACTGGGACCTCTTCTATGGCAGAAATGACATGTATGCCAGGGATGGGGTTCACTTATCCAGGTCTGGGGTGGGGGCACTGGCAACTACAGTGGAGGGAGCTGTTAAGGCTTTAAACTAGAAATAGTTAGTGGTATGGGTTTTGGGGGGAAAACAGTGAAGTCCCAGTGTAGTAATATTATAAGGTGGATACTGGAAAGCCAGTGGCACTAGATGACAAGGACAGTAATAGGTATAGTGGAAAAACAGAAATGAGCAGGAAGGGTAAAGAGAAAGAAGGGTCTTTAAATGTATATTACACCAATAGTTGTAGTGCTAGGAATAAAATGGACGAGTTGAGATTAGTTGCAAGTACGGGTAATATTGATGTTTTTGCAATAACCTGAGACATGGTTTATATGAAAAATAGGGACATGCCTGCCGAATGTCACATTCAGGGTTTTAAATTGTTCCAAGTAGACAGAAGTATCGGGAAGGGGGGTGGGGTGGCACTCTATGTCCGTGATCATTTAAATTGTTGCATAAAAACGGGTATAAAGTCTGAAATAACACATACAGAGTCTGTCTGGATAGAATTTCAGAGGGGTGTGAAAAAATGATTTTAGGCGTGATTTACCGTCCTCCAAACTTAGATAGGGAACAAGGGAGACTACTTTGGGAGGAAATTGTTAAGGCCACAAGGCACGATAACATAGTAATTCTAGGGGACTTTAACTTTAGTGAGATTGATTGGACTTTCTTGACAGGGAATTTAGGCTCTAACGACTTTTTAGAAGTAGTTCAGGATTGCTTTTTGAAGCAGTTTGTGACAGAACCTACAAGGAAAAATAACCTACTTGACTTGGTTCTGGCAAGCAAGGAATCCCTTGTTAATAATTTAGAAATTACAGAGGAACTCAGCTCAAGCGACCACAAGTCAATTACCTTTAGCATTGAATGGATGTATGATAGTAGGGATAATTCAGTAACGGTCCCAGATTTTCACTTAGCAGAATATAATGGACTTAGAGAACACTTATCAACTGTGGACTGGGGTAACGAAGAGAGGTATCAATATGACAGTTTTCTTAACACTATAAAGCTGCCCAAAGAACATTTATCCCGTATAAAAAAATTAGATCAAGTAGAAATGACCCAAAATAGATGAATAATAGGCTCAAGTATCTTTTAGGGCAGAAGAAAGGAATTTATAGGCGCATAAAAAGAGGTGAGGGTCATCTTATAAATCAGTATACTGACATTAAGAGGGACGTTAAAAAGGGGATAAGAAAAGCTAAACGGGACTATGAAAATAAAGTCCTGATGAGCTTTTTGCAAGGGTTCTTAAGGAATGCAAAAGGGAACTCTGTGAACCATTATCTAACATTTTTAATTTATCTCTTCAAACAGGTGTAGTGTCTGATATGTGGAAGATGGCTAATGTAATTCCTATTTTTAAAGCAGGGGACAAGTCACTACCATCAAATTACCGCCCAATAAGCCTGACCTCAATTGTAGGCAAATTACTAGAGTCAATTATAGCTGATATTATTAGAAGCCATCTAGATAACAATCATTTGATTAATGATACTCAGCATGGATTCACGAGGGGCCGTTCCTGCCTATCTAATTTATTAACCTTCTTCAGTAAAGCTTTTGAGGCTGTTGATCACGATAAAGAATTCGATATTGTTTATTTAGACTTTAGTAAGGCTTTTGATAGAGTACCACACCAGAGACTGTTAAAGAAAGTGGCAGCTCATGGCATTAGGGAAAAAGTGCTGTCATGGATCTAGTCATGGCTCACCAATAGGAAGCAGAGAGTGTGCATAAATGGGGTTAAATCTGAATGGGGACTTGTAACAAGTGGTGTTCCCCAGGGATCAGTCTTAGGCCCGTTGTTATTTATAATATATATCAATGACCTTGACGAGGGAATTACTAGTGATATGAGCAAATTCGCCGACGACACGAAGATAGGTAGGATAATTGATTCAAACATAGATGTCATAGAACTTCAGGAAGATTTAGACAAACTTAATTCGTGGTCAGAAAAGTGGCAGATGCAGTTCAATGTAGATAAATGCAAGGTTCTGAAGCTCGGGAGTGTCCATAACCCAAGCACTTATAAGTTAAATAACGTAGAACTTAGCCATACAGATTGCGAGAAGGACTTGAGGGTTATGGTAAGCAGCAACCTTAAACCAAGACAGCAATGCCTAAGCGTACGTAATAAGGCAAATAGATTACTGGGATTTATATCAAGAAGTGTTAGCAACAGAAGTCCAGAGGTTATATTACAGCTTTATACATCATTAGTAAGGCCTCACCTAGATTACGCAGCTCAGTTCTGGTCTCCATATTACAGAATGGATATAAATTCGTTAGAAAACATTCAGCGTAGAATGACTAAATTAATACATAGCATTAGAAATCTTCCTTACGAAGAAAGATTGAAGACCCTTAAATTACATTCACTTGTAAGACGTAGAATGAGGGGAGACATGATCGAAGTATACAAGTGGAAAATGGGTATTAACAAAGGGGATATAAATAAGGTCTTGAGGATATCTCTCCAAGAGAGAACCTGCAATAATGGATTCAAGTTAGATAAGTTTAGATTTAGAAAGGATATAGGAAAGTATTGGTTTGGAAATAGGGTAGTTGATGAGTGGAACAGTCTGCCTAGTAGGGTTATTGAAGCTAGGACCTTGGGTAGTTTCAAATTTAGGTTGGATAAATTCATGAGTGAGAGGGGTTGGATTTGAGTGGGACTCACACATGAGTAAATAGAATTATCAAAGCTTATTTCTTGGGTAGCATGGTAGTATGGGCCAACAGGCCTGCTGCAGTGTTCCTCCTTTCTTATGTTCTTATGTTATAATAATACTCTTGCTTACCATTTGGAATTTTTATTCACACAAAAAATAGAAGATTTACTGTAATGCAGACTATTGCATTATTGTAATAATTGTACAAATAATGTCAACCCATTCGGACAGGTATTGGACAGTGACGTCATTTGTTTACTCTTGAACATCGCCAAAAATCAAACATTTCAGCTACTTTTGAGCTCAATTTCAAGGTACTTTTCGTTGTGAAAGCAATCAAAATCATATCTATGTCTGTAATATATCTTCCATTCTATCAATTGAGACCAAAAAAACGAGAATACAACCATAAAAACCATACGAAAATATACCGCTAAGGGCCGGCTAAGGCTGAGAAGTGAACTCGGTTATTTACAGTCAGATTTCTTTCAATTTTGGTGTACATTAAGAAACATCTTTCCATCATACATTGCCCAAGTTTCAATAAGATAGTCCAACAAACAAATGAGATCCAATTCCCTAGATCACAGGCAAGAGCCCCTCACCAGTGTCAAGGAACCTCCCTTGAGGCCCACTCGCATCTGGAAATTTTGCTCGCCTACGGAAGCAAAAAATCGACCGATCGACTGCTCGCATCTGGAAAAACTCGCACATGGATGCGCTCATTAGTAGAGGTTCCACTGTATATAAGATGAAACAGGGCAAGCTCTAAGCCTGTAAATAAGATGA
This sequence comes from Cherax destructor, assembly GCA_009830355.1. Lineage (NCBI taxonomy): Eukaryota > Metazoa > Arthropoda > Malacostraca > Decapoda > Parastacidae > Cherax > Cherax destructor. Next base: position 68,511 of record WNWK01008095.1, read on the forward strand.
GGAAGATTAACAGCTCACAGTCTGTAAATTCAAATATTAAAAATAAAAACATTATTACTTTAGTTCATAAAATAGAACAGAGTTAATGATACACCATCCCAGACACTATCATGGTGTAGTGTTTGAACCATCCCAGACACTGTCATGGTGTTGTGTGTGAACCATCCCAGACACTATCATGGCATAGTGTGTGAACCATCCCAGACACTATCATGGTGTAATGTGTGAACCATCCCAGACACTATCATGGTGTAATGTGTGAACCATCCCAGACACTATCATGGCATAGTGTGTGAACCATCCCAGACACTATCATGGTGTAATGTGTGAACCATCTCAGACACTATCATGGTGTAATATGTGAACCATCCCAGACTATCATGGTGTAGTGTGAACCATCCCATACACTATCATGATGTAGTGACTCACCTATTTGTGGTTGCATTGCACTGAAGAAGCCACTGTGGGCAAAGCGTTTCCAGAATAAACACTTGGCCTGTTTTGTGTGTGTGTACTCGCCTAGTTGTGGCTCCAGGGGTTGATTCACAGCTCCCGGCCCCGCCACTTCACTGGTCGCTACTAGGTCCACTCTCTTCCTGCTCTATGAGCTTTATCATACCTCTGCTTAAAACTATGTATGGATCCTGGCTCCACTACATCACTCTCCAGACCGTTCCACTTCCTGACAACTCTATGACTGAAGAAGTACTTCCTAACATCCCTGTGATTCATCTGAGTCTTCAACTTCCAATTGTGACCTCTAGTAGCTCTGTCCCATCTCTGAAACATCCTGTCTCTATCCACCCTGTTAATTCCTCTCAGTATTCTATATGTCATTATCATGTGCCCCCATCCCTCCTGTCCTCCAATGTTGTCAGGTTGATTTCCTTTAACCTCTCCTAGTAGGACATACCCAATAGCTCTGGGACTAGTCTTGTTGCAAACCTTTGCACTCTAATTTCTTGACATGCTTGACCAGGTGTGGGTTCCATACTGGTGCTGCATACTCCAATATGGGCCTGACATAGATGGTGCACAGTGTCTTGAATGATTCCTTACTCAGGTGTCAAAATGCTTTTCTTAGGTTTGCCAGGCATACATATGGTGCAGCAGTTATTTGGTTGATGTGCGCCTCAGGAGATGTGCTCGGTATTATACTCACCCCAAGATCCTTTTTCTTGAGTGAGGTTTGCAGTCTTTGGCCCTCTAGCCTGTACTCTGTCTGCAGTCTTCGTTCACCTTCTCCAATCTTCATGACTATGGATTTGGTGGAGTTAAACTCCAGGAGCCAGTTGCTGGATCAGGCTTGCACCTGTCCAGATCCCTTTGTAGTCCCATCTGATCCTCATCTGCTTGAATTCTTCACATTAGATTCACATTATCTGCAAAGAGGGACACCTCTGAATCCATCCCTTCCATCATGTCATTCACATATACCAGAAATAGCACCTGCCCTAGGACTGACCCTTGAGGAACTCCGCTCATCACAGGCGCCCACTCTGACATCTCGTCATGTATAATCACTAGTTGTTTCCATCCTGTCAGGTATTCTTTGATCCATTGCAATGCCTTTCCTGTTATTCCCTCCTACTCCTCTAACTTTTGCACTAATCTCTTGTGCGGAACTGTGTCGAAGGCCTTGCAGTCCAAGAAAATGCAGTCTACCCATCCCTCTCTCGTCTTACTTCCGTCACCTTGTTGTAAAACTCAAGTAGGTTTGTGACACAGGACTTCCCTTCCCTGAAATCATGCTGGTTATCATTAATAAGCTCATTCCTTTCTAGGTGCTCCACCACTCTTCTATTTATAACCTTATAAGCATACTATGTTTGTCAATAACACTGGTCTGTAGTTTAATGCCACCTGCCTGTCTCCTTTCTTAAAGACTGGGACTACATTTGCCATCTTCCACACCTCAGGTAGTTGCCCTGTTTCAATAGATGTGTTGAAGATTGTTGTTAGTGGAACAGACTGTGCCTCTGCTCCCTCTCTCAGGAACCATGGAGAGATGTCTTGTCCCATCGCCTTTGAGGTATCTAGCTCACTTAGCAGCATCTTCACCACCTCCTCTGTTTTATGTAATGTGTCCAGCACTTGTTGGCCTACCCTTCCATCCCGGTTTGCTGGAGTCCTTTCTGTGTCCACTGAAAACACTTCCTTGAATCTCAATCTTAAGCTCCTCACATATTTGTTGTTTCTTGTGATCTCCTCTCCTTCCTTCCTCGGTCTGATTATGTGATTCTTGACTGCTGTTTTCCACCTGATGTGGCTGTACAACAGCTTTGGGTCAGATTTGGCTTCCGATGCTATGTCATTCTTGTATTGCTGCTGGGCCTCCCTCTTTATCCATGCATATTCATATCTGGCTCTTTGGCTAATCTCCTTATTTTCCTAGATCTTTTGTCTTCTATACTTTTTTCCATTCTCTAGCACACTTAGTTTTGTCCTCTATACTTCTTTGGGTGAACGAAGGGCTCGTTTTGGTTTTCCTATTGTTTCTGATGCCCTTGGGTACGAACCTCTCCTCTGCCTCCTTGCATTTTGTGGTCACGCATTCCATCATTTCATTTACTGTTTTTCCCATCAGTTCTCCTTCAGAAAATTCCTCATGCCTGTGTAGTCCCCTCTTTTGTAGCTTGGCTTCTCCCAACATACTCGTGTGAACCAATGTGTAGTGTGTGAACCATCCCAGACACTATCATGGTGTAGTGTGTGAACCATCCCAGACACTATCATGGCATAGTGTGTGAACCATCCCAGACACTATCATGGTGTAATGTGTGAACCATCCCAGACTATCATGGTGTAGTGTGAACCATCCCAGACACTATCATGGTGTAGTGTACTCACCTAATTGTGGTTGCAGGGGTCGAGACTCAGCTCCTGGCCCCGCCTCTTCGCTGTCTGCTACTGGGTCTCTGCTCTCCCTGCTCCATGAGCTTTATCATACCTTGTCTTAAAACTATGTATGGTTCCTGCCTCCACTATATCTTTCTCTAGACTATTCCACTTCCTGACTACTCTGTGGCTGAAGAAATGCTTCCTGACATCCCTTTGACTCATCTGAGTCTTCAGCTTCCAGTTGTGTCCCCTTGTTTCTGTGTTCCCTCTCTGAAACATCCTGTCACTATCTACCTTGTCAATTCCCCGCAGTATTTTGTATGTCGTTATTATGTCTCCTCTGACCCTTCTTTCCTCCAGTGTTGTTAGTCCTATTTCCCTCAATCTTTCTTCATAAGACAGACCCCTGAGTTGTGGAACTATCCTTGTCGCAAACCTTTGCACTTTCTCTAGTTTCTTTACGTGCTTGAGTGTGTGAACCATCCCAGACACTATCATGGTGTAGTGTGTGAACCATCCCAGACACTGTACTCACCTAATTGTGGTTGCAGGGGTCGAGTCATCCTACTTTAAAGTGTGAGAAGTGTAATAAGCAAGGTTGTCTATTCTACTTTAAAGTGTAAGGAGAAGTGCATGAAGCAAGGTTGTCCATCCTACATTATAAACTGTGAGAAGTGTACATACCAAGGTTGTTCATCCTACTTTAAAAGTGAGGATAAGTGTACGTACCAAGGGTGTCCATCCTGCATTATCCTTAGTGTTGGGGTTGGCTCCCTCACTCAGCAGCTGCACCACCCTCTCTCCATCACCCTGATGAAAGTGGTGAAGGAAGACATTAACATTACTCTTGCCAATATAATACCAACAGTAGGAATTTAATACAAAAATATGAGAAAATTATATCACAAATGACATACATACAGTGGTCCCTCGACTAGCGGTAATTCCGTATAGCGGTGAATTCGTGTAACGAGCACTTTTTTCAATAAATATTTCCCTCATGTAGTGGCCATTCCCTCGTGTAGCGGCCTGTACCAGACCTGTCCGCCTGCCCGCGCTTGCGCGGCAAGGCGTGCAGGACACCAGTCTAGCGTTGTTTACCATTGAGAGAACATTACCCAGCGTGCTCTTTCAAACATTCACAATACTTATGTTCTTATGATAGAGGCTAGGACCTTGGGTGGCTTTAAAAAGAGATTGGACAAATATATGAGTGGGAGGGGCTGGATTTGATTGGTGTCGTGAGTACGGGAGTAAATTCTTAGGTAGTGGTGGTTTTGATAAGGACTTGCCTTGTATGGGCCAGTAGGCCTTCTGCAGTGTTCCTCCATTCTTATGTTCTTATATGTTCTTAAATGTTTATACAGCAGTGTACTGTATATTGTAATAAACAGAATTGAGGAAATCAGGTCTAATATATATTATTTAGGTACAAATACTGGTCAGAGAGCCCGTCGTAAGTCCAAGGCATCGGTAAACGAGTATGTAGCTAAGTGATGAGAGACTGTATTGCCTTAATTATTGTGTGCTATCATTAATTTTGTTATTGTGTACCATTCATTTACGTTGTATTTTCCTTGTGTTTTCTTGCTAGTTTTGTGTTCATGCATTCAGTGTTTCTTTCCCCAGAGTTCTAAATCAGGATTTTAACCTTGTATATGTTATTGTTTTGTGTGATTATTTTATATATATATATTAATTAATGTGTTTAAACCTTGCAGACTAGTGTCCCATAAATTTTGTGCATTAAGATTTTATTTACTTCTGCTTAATGATAGAGGGAGACTTCATTGGGACGAAATTGTTAGGGCTTCTAGACACAATAACGTAGTGATAGTAGGGGATTTTAACTTTAGTCAAATTGACTGGACCTCTTTGACCGGTAATCTGGAGTCCAGTGACTTTATGGAAGTAGTTCAGGACTGTTTTCTGAAGCAGTGTGTGACGGAGCCTACCAGAGGTTATAATTTGCTCGACCTAGTCTTGTCAAATAAAGAAACCCTTGTAAATAATCTGGAGATCACTGAAGAGCTTGGAGCTAGTGATCACAAATCCATTACTTTTAATATTACCTGGGAATACGAGAATAGGGATAATACGGTAAAAGTTCCTGATTTTCGTTCTGCCGATTATATTGGACTTAGAGAACACCTGTCTAATCTCGATCAGGGAGCTCTGGTGGTCTGGTGGCTAAAGCTCTCGCTTCACACGGCGAGGGCCTGGGTTCGATTCCCAGCCAGGGCAGAAACATTGGGCGTGTTTCTTTACACCTGTTGTCTATGTTCCCCATCAGTAAAATGGGTACCTGGGTGTTAGTCGACTGGTGTGAGTCGCATCCTAGGACACTGACCTAATCTGCCCGAAATGCTCAGCATAACAAGGGACTTTCTATATAGTAGTATGTCACTGATGTCAGCTAGGCCTGTATACCATGTACATGTACTTGTAGTAAATAAAGATATTATTAACGCTTACGATGGGATCTGCGTTTATGATTTTTTCCTTAATAATGTACAACGTGCACAGAGTATGTTTATTCCCCAGAGAGAATTTAGGTCAAATAATAACGATCCCAAATGGATTAACAGGAGGCTAAAACATCTATTAGGGGAAAAGAGGAATTTATAGGTGCATCAAAGAGGAGATGTTAACCTTATTGACCAATATGTTCAGTTGAAAGAGAAGTAAAAAGGGGATTAGAAAGGCTAAACATGACTATGAGATTAAGGTTGCTAATGAATCAAAGACTAATCCAAAGGGTTCTTTCAAGTGTATAGGACGAAGGTGAGGGAAAAGGTAGGACCTCTGAAAATTGGGAATGGACAGCTGACGGATAACGAACTGGAAATGTGTTCTCTATTTAATGACTATTTTTGTCAGTCTTTACACAAGAAACGTAAATGAGATTCCAGAAATTAACAATTATTCAGTTCCTGAAGAATTCAAATTAACTAATATTACTGTCACGAGGACATGGTTATCAAACAGATAGATAAACTGAAGCAAAATAAGTCCCGGGACCCGACGAGTTGTTTTTCAGGGTACTTAAAGAATGCAAGATGGAACTTAATCAGCCATTAACGAATGTGTTTAATACGTCCATCCTAACTGGTGTTGTGCCAGAGATGTGGAAGATAGCTAATGTAGTTCCTATATTCAAATCAGGGATAAGTCAATTCCATCAAATTACCGTCCAATAAGCCTCATGTCTATAGTAGGCAAATTATTATAATCAATTATAGCTGATATTATTAGAAGTCACCTTGAAGAACATAATTTGATTAATGAATCTCAGCATGGGTTCACGAGGTCGTTCCTGCCTGACAAATTTACTGACGTTTTCAATAAAACATTTGAGGCAGTAGACAGTGATAAAGAATATGATATAGTTTACTTGGATTTCAGTAAGGCCTTCGATAGAGTACCTCACAAGAGACTCTTAAGAAAGGTGGCAGCTCATGGTATAAGAGGTAAAGTTCTAGCATGGATAGAGGCATAGCTTACCAATAGAAAGCAGAGAGTTTCCATTAATGGGGTCAAATCTGAATGGGGGTTAGTCACTAGTGGCATTCCACAAGGATCAGTTTTAGGCCCATTGTTGTTCATAATTTACATAAATGACCTTGAAGAAGGAATTGCAAGTGACATGAGTAAATTTGCTGATGATACAAAGATAGGCCGTATAATTCATTCTGAGGAGGATACCAGTGAACTCCAGGAGGATTTGGACAAATTAATGTCTTTGTCTGAAAAGTTGCAGATGAAGTTCAATGTGGACAAGTGTAAGGTGCTAGTCCTTGGTAATGAAAATATCCCTCGAATTTATAAACTAGGTGAAATAGAGCTTGATCATACAGAATGTGAAAAGACTTGGGAGTCATGGTAAGCAGAAATCTAAAGCCAAGACAACAGTGCCTAAGTGTGCAATAAGGCTAACAGATTACTAGGATTTATTTCAAGAAGTATAAGCAACAGAAGTCCAAAAGTTATTTTACAGCTCTATACATCACTAGTGAGACCTCATTTGGATTATCAGCTCAGTTTTGGTCTCCTTACTACAGGATGGATATAGATTCATTGGAGAACATACAAAGAAGAATGACTAAAATGATTTACAGTATAAGAAATCTCCGTATAAAGATAGACTTAGAGCGTTGAATCTCCACTCTCTGGAGAGACGTAGAATGAGGAGATATCATCAGGTGTACAAGTGGATGATGGGCATAAACAAAGGAGATATTAATAAAATACTGAGGATATCAAACCAAGTAAGAACCAGAAATAACGGATTTAAATTGGATAAATTTAGATTTAGAAAGGACATAGGCAAGTACTGGTTTTCGAACAGAGTTGTATATGCGTGGAACAATCTTCCGAGTAGGGTGATAGAGGCTAGGACCTTGGGTGGCTTTAAAGAGAGATTGGACAAATATATGAGTGGGAGGGGCTGGGTTTGATTAAGTGTCGTGAGTACGGGAGTAAATTCTTAGGTAGTGGTGGTTTTGATAAGGACCTGCCTTGTATGGGCCAGTAGGCCTTCTGCAGTGTTCCTCCATTCTTATGTTCTTATGGTAACCCTTTCAAGGTCCAAGGGGGGTCTCCGAAACTCGTTCTCAGGGTCCAAGAATTTAAAAAAAAAAAAAAATCTTATGAAATGATAGAGAATCTTTTTCCGATCATAACACCACCAAAATTATGAAATTTGATCAAAAACTAACGGAATTATGCTTTCGCGAAGTTATCGGTATGGATGACATTTGCGCATGGGCGATTTCACCCATTTTGAGCCCTATTTTCAGCAAATTCCAATGTTTCAGTCTAGTAAAATTATAGCTATTTCGCTAGAACTCCATTTCTTCTATCGATTGAGTACAAGAAACCGCCTATTTACCAATTACAACTACCCAAAATAGTGGTCAGAAAATGGCAATTTGGCCAATTTCACACAAATTTCAAAATAGGGTCCAGAATAAACAAGGCAAACATTCCTGGCACTAAAATAACATCTTCTTTGTTCATTAGTCACGTTTCCAGGCCCCTCTTACATTACTTTTGCTTATCATTTTGAATTTTTATTCTCACAAAAAAATAGAAGATTTACTGTTATGTATACAACTGCATCATTGTAAAAATGGTATAAACAATATCATAGCACTTGTGCATGAATATTAGACTCGCCAATTGATGTGTATTGGACGCATGGTGTGATTTGTTTACTCTTGAACATCGTCGAAAATTGAACATTTTCGCTACTTTGAGCTCAATTTCAAGGTACTTGTCATTGTCAAACTAATCAAATTCAAATCTATTTCTGTAATATATCTTCCATTCTATCAAATGAGACCAAGAAAACGAGAATACATCAATAAATACCATACGAAAATAGACTGCAAAGTCGCTGTTTTAAAGCAAAAATACGGTCAGTTTTTTTTCTTCCTCATTATGCACTGTGTGGTGCAGGAATTTTTTTATACTGCGCACACTGACCGCACAGACCCATTCTATCACATCTAGGCCTAATAGCCTGTTTCTGCTTGAGTTGAGATCGCTAGAATTTAGGCGTACTAGTACGTCAATAACCCCAGGGCGTAAGCCGTACTAGTACGTCAATAACCCTGAAAGGGTTATTAACCACAAGTCTTTAGTCCAAGAACATTTCGTGAACTAAGTTTCTCATACTGTAAGTGCCTTGAAGACCTTTGTGTTCCTGACCTTTGTAAGTGTTCCACATTATTAGTTCTGTATATTAGCATTTTTGTCTACATTCTTGATTTTAGTTTGAACAGGTTCACTCTTAGTTTGACTAATTAAAGTAAGTCTTCTTAGTGAATTGTTTGAGTATTTGTTTGCCTAGTTGAGATTCAGAGTGTGTTCAAACTAGTTAATCCTTGTTATTTTTATTCTTCTTCTGAGCTCCATTCCCTTGTGTGTGCAATTTTTATTGATTACTTGATTATTTCTGCAACTGACTCTTTGTGCAATTCCAGTTTGCAGTGAGCATATATAGCTTTCATACATTTCTATCTTGTTATTTTGTTTAAGTAATTGTTCAATTTTTCAGGAGTGATAAATCATAACTCAGTGAAAATATTCTCAGTGATTCAAGTAGTACGTATATCCATTTCAATTGTGTTCTCAGTGTATATTTTAATTAGTGTATCATTTTTAGAAAATTGTTTTACCAGTCTATTTTCTTTGCATAAGACTTATTGATTCTGTTTTATTGTTTTTGCATTGATTTATTATTTTTTCTATTACATTTCTTTGTTGAATTGAGAGTAAAGACAACTCGCCTTGCTATTAATTCAAATTAAAGTAAGATTTCCCTTGAATATTAACCCTTTGGGGGTCGGTGCCGTACTAGTACGTTTTACGAGCAGGGGTTGGTGCCGTACTAGTACGCCCAAATTCTAGCGGCCTCAATTTAAGCAGAAAACGTCTGGTAGGCATACATATGAAAGAATGGGTCTGTGTGATCAGTGTGCGCAGTATAAAAAAAATCCTGCAGTACACACTGCATAATGAGAGAAAAAAAACTCTGACCGTTTTTTTCGATTAAAACAGCGACTTTGCAGTCAATTTTCGTATGGTATTTATTGATGTATTCTCGTTTTCTTGGGCTCATTTTATAGAATGGAAGATATATTACAGAAATAGAGATGATCTTGATTGGTATGACAATGACAAGTACCTTGAAATTGAGCTCAAAGTAGCGAAAATGTTCGATTTTGCGATGTTCAAGAGTAAACAAATCACACCATGCCTCAATACACATCAACTGGCGAGTCTTATATTCATGTACAAGTGCTCTGATATTATTTATACCATTTTTACAATGATGCAGTTATATACATAACAGTAAATCTTCTATTTTTTGTGAGAATAAAAATTCAAAATGAAAAGCAAAAGTAATGGAACAGGGGCCTGGAGATGTGACTAATGAACAGAGAACATGTTATTTTAGTGCCAGGAATGTCTGCCTTGTTTACTCTGGACCCTATTTTGAAATTGGCATCGTTTGAAATTTGTGTGAAATTAGAAAATTGCCATTTTCTGACCACTATTTTGGGTAGATGAAATTGGTAAATAGGCGGTTTCTTGTACTCAATCGATAGAAGAAATGGAGTTCTAACGAAGTAGCTATAATTTTAGGAGACTGAAACATTGGAATTTGTCGAAAATAGAGCTCAAAGTGGGCAAAATCGCCGATGCGTAAGTGTCATGGCTACCGCTAACTTCGCGGAAGCATAATTCCGTTAGTTTTCGATCAAATTTCATAATTTTGGTGGCGTTATGATCGGAAAATGATTCTCTATCATTTCATAAGAAAAAATTAATTTTTTTTTTTCCAAAAAATTTTCGACCCCAGGAACACTTTCCTGAGAAGGCCTGTCGACCCCCAAAGGGTTAAAGTGTTACCTTATCTTGCCAAGTAAATTTCTGTGAGTTTTCCTTGCTCTGCAGTGTGTCTTGTACAGTCCCATTACTTATGCAGATTATTTAAGTATTGTTCATCCCATTTCAGCTTATAGTATCGTATATTCTCCTTTTACTTGCTTTTTGAATGCTCGTGTAAATTCTCTGCAATCATGTCTCAAGTAAATTTGGGCGATAACTTAGTGTATTCTGCCAGTCAAAGCAATAATGATTCAGTGCAACATCCTAATAGTCCCTTACCAACTGGAAGACAGTATCTAGCTCTTGAGTAATATGTTTGTTCTCACAGCTTTTATCAGAGATTTGCCACAGTGCTGAAGAATGTAATGTTCAGATTAAGTTCTTATAGATCTGTGAATTATTTATTAACGTAGCCGAGCGGTCAGGCACTAGTAAAACTGTCACTCATGTCTGGAACTCAGTCCCTACAATATCTTGCACGCAAGATAGTGTCCAGTTACCTCGAGTGTCGGAGGTACCCCGGATAACCATGAGTACTGAGACAACTATCCCTGCGATGGCACTTGTTCAAGTGCTAGTTCTCCCCAGGGGACGCCTTGTTAAAGAAAGACTACTTGCAATGAGTTATGCCATCTCTTGCTGATGCACAAGCCATTGCAGAAAGCCGTTTCTGTGGCTAGTGAACTCACTAGTGTGTCTGTTGTTGTCCCTCTTGTTCCAGATAGTGATATTACCCTAGTTGACAGTAAATCCTTGCAAAGTAAGCGTTGTATGTCGAGCAATTACTATATGCAGTAAGAGATAGTAAGAACCGTTTCTCCCTTGCTCATATTTCGTGTATAGTGTTAACTATTTCAACCGGGGAGAGTTCAATCCACTCCACCGAGCCTGTTCATTCCTTCAGTAGGAAACTGATCCTAAGTCCTTAGTTACAGATAGAAAATTCAGGTTAAATGTACATAACCTGTATAATTAGATGATTAAGTTAAAAGAAGTTGTCAACTGTGTGTTTTGTTATCAGCTGATCAATATCCAGAAATTTGTGTGTGTGTTCACGTTCCCTCCGAATTCTGAGATTTAACAGTATGACTTGTGCACGGCAGGTCTGTCTTTTATGTTATATACTTTCTTCCTTGTAAATATATTCTTCCTCAGAATCCGTAGAGTGCATGAATACAGATCGATCGATCAATTCTATCCCTTGTAAATGTTACTATAATTTGTAATGCATTACACTAAGACCCATTACAGTAAGATCCATTACATTAATATCTATTCAGTCGATTACATCCTATTACCAATTCTGTGATTAGTTCTAAGTTATGAATGTGTTTGCTATTGTATAGAATCAGCCCAGAGCCACCTGCCTGTTCAGCCTATAGAGTTGTATTGTATGTCGAGACGCCATACGTAACATGACCGAGCTGTCAGTAGTGTACTGAACCACTATGTAATATACTTGTGTAGTATATCATAAGTAATACCAGCTATGTTATATTTATGATCCATGCTCAGATAGCTACTTGTGACGTCACGAGTCCGCGCATGAGAGCGCGGAGCCTCAGGCATCCCCCCCACTCGACGACAGGCTTAGGTCCGAACAGGTATGGCTGGGTTACCTACCCTCACAGACTCTGTCAATATACCAGTTACCAACCATCTCGTGTGTTTCACTATGACCGCCAATATCTCCAAGGTACCCACCCAACAAGTGTGCAGGGATGTACTGTCATCTTCAAGTAGTACGCAGGGATGTACTATCATCTTGGAGTAGTTTGCAGGGATGTACTGTCATCTTGTAGTGTGCAGGGATGTACTGTCATCTTGGAGTAGTGTGCAGGGATGTACTGTCATCTTCAAGTAGTACGCAGGGACGTACTATCATCTTGGAGTAGTGTGCAGGGATGTACTGTCATCTTGTAGTGTGCAGGGATGTACTGTCATCTTGGAGTAGTGTGCAGGGATGTACTGTCATCTTCAAGTAGTACGCAGGGACGTACTATCATCTTGGAGTAGTGTGCAGGGATGTACTGTCATCTTGTAGTGTGCAGGGATGTACTGTCATCTTGAAGTAGTGTGCAGGGATGTACTGTCATCGAGTAGTACGCAGGGACGTACTATCATCTTGGAGTAGTGTACAGGGATGTACTGTCATCTTGTAGTAGTATACAGATGTACTGTCATACTGGAGTAGTGTGCAGGGATGTACTATCATCTTGGAGTAGTGTGCAGGGATGTACTGTCATCCTGGAGTAGTGTGCAGGGATGTACTGTCATCTTGGAGTAGTGTGCAGGGATGTACTGTCATCTTGGAGTAGTGTGCAGGGATGTACAGTGGTCCTTCGGTTTTCGCCGAAAATTCGTTCCAGAATGCTGCTCAAGTGCCATTACCGAACGAATTTACTTCCTTAAGAAATAATGTCACGTAGGTTAGTCTATTTCAGACCCCCAAAAATACACTTGCAACAGCACTTACGAAAATACACTTACATAAATGTTCAAGTTTGGAGATGCACGAAAACCGAGGGACCACTGTACTGTCATCTTGGAGTAGTGTGCAGGGATGTACTGTCATCTTGCAGTAGTGTGCAGGGATGTACTGTCATCTTGTAGTAGTGTGCAGGGATGTACTATCGTCCTGGAGTAGTGTGCAGGGATGTACTGTCATCCTGGATTAGTGTGCAAGGTTGTACTGTCATCCTGGATTAGTGTGCAGGGTTGTACTGTCATCCTGGAGTAGTGTGCAGGGATGTACTATCATCCTGGAGTAGTGTGCAGGGATGTACTGTCATTTTATAGTGTGCAGGGATGTACTGTTATCTTGGATTTGTGTGCAGGGTTGTACTGTCATCCTGGATTAGTGTGGAGGGTTGTACTGTCATCCTGGAGTAGTGTGCAGGGATGTACTGTCATCTTGGAATAGTGTGCAGGGATGTACTGTCATCTTGGAATAGTGTGCAGGGATGTACTGTCATCTTGGAGTAGTGTGCAGGGTTCTACTGTCATCCTGGAGTAGTGTGCAGGGTTCTACTGTCATCCTGGAGTTGTGCGCAGGGATGTACTGTCGTCCTGGAGTAGTGGGCAGGAATGTACTGTCATCTTGGAGTAGTATGCAGGGATGTACTGTCATCTTGGAGTAGTATGCAGGGATGTACTGTCATCTTGTAGTGTGCAGGGATGTACTCTCATCTTGGAGTAGTATGCAGGGATGTACTGTCATCTTGGAGTAGTGTGCAGGGATGTACTGTCATATTGGAGTAGTGCGCAGGGATGTACTCTCATCTTGTAGTAGTATGCAGGGATGTACTGTCATCCTGAAGTAGTGCGCAGGGATGTACTGTCATCTTGGAGTATTGTGCAGGGATGTACAGTGGACCCTTAGTTTTCGTTCATCTCCAAACTCGAACAATTATGTAATTGTATTTTCGTAAGTGCTTTTGTAAGTGTATTTTTGGAGGTCTGAAATGACTAATCTAATTTACATTTGTCCTTATGGGAACCAATTCGTTCGGTAACGGCACTCAAACAGCATTCTGGAAAGAATTTTCAATGAAAACTGAGGGTCCACTGTACTGTCATCTTGGAGTAGTGTGCAGGGATGTACTGTCATCTTGGAGTAGTGTGCAGTGATGTACTGTTATCTTATAGTAGTGTGCAGTGATGTAGAGTGGACCCCCGAGTATCGTAATTAATCCGTTCCAGGAGCTAGTACTTAACACGAAGTTTACGAAATTAACCATTATTTCCCATAAGAAATAATGTAAATACAATTAATCCGTTCCACAAAAAAATATTCACATACTAAATTAAAAACAATATATATATATATACATTTACTTACCCTTTTATTGAAGAGTTGCAGGCATCTGGAAGGTAGAGTTGCTGATAGGGGCAGGGGTTAGTGGTTGAAGGGGAATCCCCTCCAAAGGACTTCAGGTAACAAGTCCCTCTTGGGGTTACTTCCCTTTTGGTCTTTTAATGCCACTAGGACCAGCTTGAGTCACCAGACCCCTGCCTGGTGAAGTAACTGTCCAGAGTCCTCTGTTTCTGGCGACCCTTCAACACTTTCCTGAAGTGGACATGGCTCTGTCACTGAAGTGGCTGCACAGAAGGCTCATTTCAGCTTGCTCAGGTGGTGTTTTTCAACAAATGTCTGCAACTCATTCCACTTTGTACACATCTCCTTAAGCACTGAAGAGGGCACTCCTTCTGTCTCTCACCCTCCTCCTTTGAAGCAATAACTCAGCTGTGGTCTGTTGCTGTTCCAGATGAAGCCTCTTGCAGCTCTTCAGTTGTTAGCTCTACCCTGTGGGCCTCCACCAACTCTTCCACATCCTCAACACTCACCTCCAACCCCAGGTTGTTCCCCAATGCCACAATAGAGTCCACAACAGGCACTGGGTCGTCAGGGTCAAGGTCAGGTCAGCCTAAAATCCTTCAAAATCATTCTATTGGACACAACCTGGCCACAATGGTCTCCAAGCAGAGTTCAAAGTTCTGGAAGTCACTCCCTCCCAAGCCTTACCTATAAGGCGTATGCATTGCACAATGTTGAAGGATTTTCCAGAACTCTCTTAGGGTCAATTCAGTGTCCGAGGTCACTAAAGCACTTTTCAAACAGTGCTTTGGTGACAGTTTCTTGAAGTTGGAAATGACCTGCTGGTCCATGGGCTGGAGGAGAGGAGTGGTGTTTGGAGGCAAGAACTTCACTCTGATGAAATTAAACTTGTCAGACAAACACACTTGCAAGTTGTGGGTGAGCAGGAGCATTGTCCAGTATCAGGAGGCATGAGTGGCAATTTCTTTTCCAAGAGGTATTTCTTCACAGTAGGCCAAACACCCAGTCACCCATTCCTTGAAAATATCCATAGTGACCCATGCCTTGGTGTTAGCCTTCCAATGCATACACAAATTATTCTTGTCAACACTGTGATTCTTGAAGGGTCTGGGATTTTCATAGTGATACACCAGTAAAGGCTTCACTTTAAAATCCCCACTAGCATTAGAACAAAACATGAGAGTTAGCCTGTCTTTCATAGGCTTGTGTCCTGGCTGTGCCTTTTCCTCCTGAGTAATGTAGGTCCTGTTGGGCATTTTCTTCCAAAACAGGCCTGTTTCATCACAGTTAAACACTTGTTGGGGGAGGAATTGTTCAGCCTCTACAACCCCTGGAATTCATGCACAATTTTTCAGCTGCACGTTTGTCTGAGCTGGCTGCCTCACCATGCCTCACAACACTGTGTATGCCACTACGTCTTAAACCTGTCAAACCAGCCTTGCTGGCTTTAAAATCACTTGTCTCACCACTGGTTGCAGGCATTGTCTTGACAAGATCTGCGTAACTTCCTTGCCTTTTCACAAATTATCGCCATGGAAATACTATCACCCGCCTCTCTGTTTTTCATGGATCCACACCAACAACAACTTCTCAACCTCATCCACTGTTTTCTATCTATTTTCGTTAACATATCAACCCCTTTTGCAACATTAGCTTCCTTGATCTCATTTCTCTTGCCAGATAGAGCTGATAGTAGAAGGGTTTTGTTGTACATCCTGGCAAGATCACTCAGACGTACGCCACTCTCATATTTTTCTATAATCTCTTTTCTTCAGTTCGATGGTGTTCTACTTTCTTTACCACAGGTGCCACTAGGAAGCTTCTTTGACCCATGGTGACTTATTTCACAGTGACAATCACTAAAGCACCAAAGAAAACACCAAATGTAGTGTGAATGTTTGAAAGAGCGTGCTAGGTAATGTTCTCTCAATGGTAAACAACGCTTTTTCACTGGGGGCGCCCTGGCCCGTGCAGGGCGGAGCAGGCGGACAGGTCTAATACGTTATAAACACGAGCAGTTTTACGATTCTCGAAATCGTAAAAGCTTACGAAACACGATGTTTACTAAGAAGAACCTTACTAAACTCGGGGTCCACTGTATAGTACAATATTTTACTATGTTTTCATGCGTTTTATGATTGCTCATGGTTCAACAGGTTAAGGAAGCAGGTAAGAATGTACTAAATAAAGGTTATCTATCTATTACATTTATTCCAAATTGATATCATAAACATGATAAAACCCTAGAACTGTAATAAAGATGCTGAAATGAATAATATATGCCATATTATATGAGGGGTAACAGAGCAGGCAGACCGCCAATTATATATGAGATGTTTACATCAGGGTAAACATGCCTAAATCACTCTTGCCGAGGAACAAATGCAAAAAAGCATTTATTGTTTTTAGAATAATAATAATTTATAATAATTGATCTGGAGCACTTTAAATGTTATCAGTATTTGGTAGCTGACATTTAGAGCACGCCACAGCAATTATTATTACATAATTATTATTTCCCTACAATATATTGTAGGAAATAATAAATTATTATTAATATTAATATTATTATTTTCTTACAATATATTGTAGGAAATAATAATAATAATAATAATAATAATAATAATAATAATAATAATAATAATAATAATAATAATAATAATAATAATAATAATAATAATAATAATAATAATAATAATACAATGCCTGCAACCAGTGGTGAGACAAGTGATTTTAAAGCCAGCAAAGGCTGGTTTTACAGGTTTAAGAAATGTAGTGGCATACACAGTGTTGTGAGGCATGGTGAGGCAGCCAGCTCAGACAAACGTGCAGCTGAAAAATTTGTGCATGAATTCCAGGGGTTCGTAGAGGCTGAACAACCCTCTCCCAACAAGTGTTTAACTGTGATGAAACAGGCCTGTTTTGAAGAAAATGCCCAACAGGACCTACATTACTCAGGAGGAAAGGCACAGCCAGGACACAAGCCTATGAAAGACAGGCTAACCTCATGTTTTGTTCTAATGCTAGTGGGGATTTTAAAGTGAAGCCTTTACTGGTGTATCACTATGAAAATCCCAGACACCTTATAGGTAAGGCTTGGGAGGGAGTGACTTCCAGGACTTTGAACTCTGCTTGAGACCATTGTGGCCAGGTTGTGTCCAACAGAGGGATTTTTGAAGGATTTGAGGCTGACCCTGACCTTGACCCTGACGACCCTGTGCCTGTTGTGGACTCTATTGTGGCATTGGGGAACAACCTGGGGTTGAGGTGAGGGGTGAGGATTTGGAAGAGTTGGGGGAAAGCCACAGGGTAGAGCTAACAACTGAAGAGCTGCAAGAGTTTCATCTGGAACAGCAACAGACCACAGCTGAGGTTATTGCTTCAAAGGAGGAGGGTGAGGGGACAGAAGGAGGTGCCCCTCTTCAGTGCTTAAGGAGATGTGTACAAAGTGGAATGAGTTGGGGAGACATTTGTTGAAAGACACCACCCTGAGCAAGCTGAAATGAGCCTTCTGTGCAGCCACTTCAGTGACAGAGCCATGTCGCACTTCAGGAAAGTGTTGAAGGGTCGCCAGAAACAGAGGACTTGGGCAGTTACTTCACCAGGCAGGGGTCTGGTGACCCGCTGGTCCTAGTGGCATTAAAAGACCAAAAAGGAAGTAACCCCAGAGAGGGACTTGTTACCTGAAGTCCTTTTTTTAGGGGGATTCCCTTCCAACCACTAACTCCCTGCCCCTATCAGCAACTCTACCTTCCAGATGCCTGCAACTCTTCAATAAAGGTAAGTAAATGTTATATATATATATTGTTTTTAATTTAGTATGGAATATTTTTTGTGGAACGGATTAATTGTATTTACATTATTTTTATGGAAATAATGGTTCGAATTCGAAACTTCGTGTTAAGTACCAGCTCCTGGAACGGATTAATTACGATACTGGGGTCCACTTACAGTACTACATACATGTTATACTGTAGTTTAATAACAAATAATGAACGAAGAAAACACTCAGTGAGTGAGTGGTGTGTGGGCTGGGGCCGGGTCGGAGGGAAGGTAGTAGGGACGCTCGGGGGGCGGGAAACTTAAATATGATTTGGTGGGTGGGAATTTGGCGGCTGGGAATTTGGCGGCCGGGAATTCGAATGTGTGAAGCCCGCGAAAGTAGAAAACGCGAAAGTTGAGGGATACCTGATGACTGTACTGGAGTTTGTTCCACTCATCGACAACTCTATTACCAAACCAATGCTTTCCTATATCCTTCCTGAATCTGAATTTATCCAACTTAAAGCCATTGCTGCAAGTCCTGTCAATACTAGATATTTTAAGCACGCTATTTACATCACCTTTATTTATTCCTGTTTTCCATTTATACACCTCAATCATATCCCCCTAATTCTACGCCTTCTAGAGAGTGCAGATTCAGGGCCCTCAGTCTATCCTCATAGGAAGATTTCTGATACATGGGATCAACTTAGTCATCCTCCTTGTACGTTTTCCAGAGCATTTATATCCATTCTGTAATACGGTGACCAAAACTGTGCAGCATAATCTAGATGAGGCCTAACCAAGGATATATAGAGTTGAAGAACAACCTGAGGACTCATTATTTATGCTTCTTGACAGCCAAGGATTCTGTCTACTTATTGGTGAACACACTTATGTACTGCTGTCTGGTTTTCTGCATTTACCATAACCAGAACTCCTAAACTTTCTGCAATCAGTAGTATTAAGATCTACATTATTTAGTTTATATGTGGTTATTAACCTGTCCAATATTTAGAACTTTGTATTTATTCATATTAAACTGCATCTGCTACTTCTCCGACCACTGCATCAGTCTGCCCAAATCTTCCTGAGTGCTCTAATGTCCTCATATTTGAATGAATTGACGGCTTATTTTGGTGTCATCGGCAAACTTGCTTATGTCGCTAGCTTATTCCCTCATCGCAGTCGTTTATGT